>WSFP011407316.1:0-25265 GCA_009831015.1 Picea engelmannii
CCCCCCCCCCCAAAAAAAAAAAAAAACCGCTTACCACTTTAGGGGGGGTCCGGAATACCTCCTTCCCGAAAATAAAACCGTTTTTCTCATTTTCAACTATTTTTGCCTGTTCAACATGTCTTCTTCCGAGGCCGTTTCTGGGAAAATGAAAACACATTTTTAAAAACTGAGAGAGGTTTTTCTCTATAACTTCCCGAAGAACAAAAATCTCTCTCAATTTTTGCACAGGTACCATGAGCAGGGAGAATTCAAGCTGTCTTTCATCCTCTTTTTTCAGATTTTCGGTTTTTCTGTTACAATCTCGTTCTTGCAGGAGATGTTACTACTAGCTGGAGGTGAATTTGGAGAAACCGAAGGAGGTTTTTGTCCATAACATGCCCATCTACAATCAAATCCTTCAGTTTTTTTCCAATTGTTAGCGTTGAAGAGAAATAGATGTCTGTTCGGACCCCTTTTTTGCAGAAATTAGGCCCGTCTTTCATGGCAGGCAGTTCTAGATTTTGGGGGATTCGTGGCTATTTTTGGCCGAGGCAGTTAAATCTAACTGACATGAATTGTTGGGGTATATCCCTTATTTATTTAGAGGAATTTAAGGTAATGGGGTTCGACCTGGAGGTACCAGATGGGGAGATGATATAGAAACAGGGATTTATGTTTTGTAGAGATGATCAACAGTCTATAAATGACTTTATGAATGAATACAAAGGCACTTTTTCCAGGTTCCTGTGTTGTATTTAAGTGGTGAAGTTTTCCCTCAATGCAACTCATGATTTTCCTAGTTCATACACTTTTCTTTCTGTATTGTCTATGAGAAGGTAAAGTACAGGATTTGTTCTTGACACCCTGTGCTCACTCAATGCAATATTTATGTTTTATTCCAAGTTTGAAGTGTAGAATTCAGTTATACTCTTCTATACATTTGAAATGAATTCCAGTCTTCTCTTCTTTTCCAATTCTGTAAGCTCAAAGAATCCACTTGCATGATTATCTTACCTGGTTACATCCTGTTTTAGTTATTCATTCATCTATTGTCTTTATCATTGACTCCATGTTGCCCAATGGTCCTTTATGCCTTAACCAAACCAACTCAAAATCCATGAACAAGCCCATGTTCTTCATAGCTAGCCTAAGATCAAATCTCTAACAAAGATAAATCAAACAGAGAGATCCCTCTTTGAGTCTTGGAGGGCTAGATCCAAGACTCGAAGTAGTTTTGATGTTGCCTCTGTGACTGCCTCCATAGCCTTGGGAAAATTACAAAGCGCTAACAATACCTATATCTACCGCGATCCACTGATCTTTGTCCACCAATAGATATTCCATATTGAGCTTCCATATCTCAAAACTTTTCCCATTAAACTTCTCGATCTCCATTTTTTAATTTCTTGCCATTTCTTTTCACCTGAAAAATGAATAGCACAAATCTGCCACTGTAACAAGGCTTATCCCAGTCCTAAGACAAACCCTTAACCACAGAGGTGTACCCCTGAAGCCAGCAAAGCTCTGATACCAAATGTAGATTTTGACCTTGTACAATATTAATTGCAAACATATTTTTAGTAAAAGAACATAAAATATACAATGGAAAATACAAACATTACATAGATTTTTTCCCCTGGAAACCCAAATTGGGAAAACCAACATATTTTATATTCATTCATAGTAATACATTGTTTACAATACAATATACATATAGGATCTAGCAGAATCCAAAACCCTAATCCAATGACCTAGATTATTCAACAACCCTAATTACTTAACCAGAAATAGAAAACCATCGACAAAATACCATGTGCTAGAAAACCACCTAAATATGTGACATGTTTCCCAAGGAAGAAATGTTTTTCTTGGAGGTGCTTCCCCCAAACCCCACACGGGGGGATTTCCCCTCCCTACATTCTCGACGCAACATAGACACTTATACTCATGCAAATAATATAACACATACCCAACAATAGGAAGACGACAAGTCCAAGAGAGGAAATAGAAGACAACCCTCCTATGCATATCAATGTCACTGTGGAACCCATAAACCCATGTGCGACTAATACACCAAAAATAACACCACCATTTAGACAACTAAATTTTAGGAGAAGGAATACAACATGAAGTACATTTACACAAGGAACAAAAACTGGGGGAGCCAGTTCAGGAAGAATTAGTTAAGTATCTACTCTACATAGAGGCACTAGTTCAGCATTCAAGATGGTAGGACATGATCCCACCATCAGGTTACCAGAATTCAAAGGAGAAGTGTCGGAGGACCCGAAGAAGCACCTGTTTATCTGTGAAAATATTTGGGAAGCAAAACAGATCAAAGATGAGGAAACTAAACTTGCACAGTTAGCCATCACGCTAAGAGATCACGCACTGGATTGGTACATGAGTTTAGCTGCAAACAGTCTGCTAGGGACAACCATAACAATTGGAGATATCAATAAGTTGTTGATAAATGAGTTCCAAAAGATTATCTCAGACAATAAATACATGAATGAGTTGATCGATATTAGACATAAACCAGGAGAATCTTTATGGGAGATTGACCAGATATTCAAATGATTAAAGGGAAAGCTAAAATACATCATGACAGATATGTAGCATAGGAATATGTTCATCAATTCACTACTACCACACTTGAAATATTCGTTGCAACAACAAAAGTTTCAAACATAGGAAGAGGCTCTATAGGAAGCCCTACAACTGGAAGAGAGCCAATATCAGAAGGCATATCCATCCATAGAGGAGTTGAAGGAGGATCTAAATAACATAATGCTCCAGCTAAACCAGAACAAAGGTAAGGATAAAAGAGAAGCCATTTGGTGTACCACATGTAGGACAGAAGGACACCATAAGAACAAATGTCCAACATTCACGCAGTACATGGTAGCAGGAATGACAAACCCATTGGAAACATGAGGACTATGGTGTGAGATTTGTAAGAAACAGGGTCATGATCCATATCATTGCCCAATGATGCATAAGTACCATATAGTACCGAAGATCTCATATTGCAAATTTTGCAAGTCAGTAGGCCATGATGACAAAGATTGCAGAACCATGGACCTCATGAGGGAAAGAACATCATATGTGTACATGGTGTAGGAAGAAATGATAACATGTGAAGCCGCACCTCATTTTAACCAAGTACCAACCCCGTATAACACTACGCAGTAGCAGTATAACACTGCGCAACAACAATATAACACTGTGCAACCACAATACAATACCACATAGCCACATTACAATACCATGTAGTATAACCAGGAGCCTTAGTATAATGTGTCACGAGGGGATCAAGTTGGATACAGAGGTGGAGGAAGAGCAAGAGGAGGCCTTGGAAGAGGTAGAGGACAGATGATATGCCATAATTTTCAACAATTAGGACACTATGCAAGAGAATGTCCACTTCCACCAATGACCTATATGTATTGTCATGCATCGGATCATGACATGGAAGAATGTCTGACACTATTAGGGAAGATCCAGGAGAAAATAAATCAGAACAATCAAAATTTTTAGTAGATTTCATTAGAAGCAAGGGATGAAGGAAGAAACATCAACAAAGTTATGCAGGGAGGAGATAAACTAGGAAACAATGTAGTAAGATAAGAGTCAGCAAAACACCAATGGGTGAAAAAGAATGTCGAACCAAAGAAGAAATTTGATGCGCAGAATGAAAAGGAGACATTCAAGAAAGATAAACAAGAATTTATGAAACCATACATTGCATTGAAATCGAATGCGCAGTATAATAAGGAAGTACCAACGTATGAGATGCCTCCATCGTTGAATCACACCAAAGAAACACAACCACTAGAATAAGTAAGTACGATTGAGGGTTTTTTGAAATCCTGTGTTAGACTACTAAATGATCCATCCTCTATTAAAGTATTACAAAATATGATAGAAAGATGTAGAATAGAGGCATAAGGAAAGCTATAACAGAAAATAGTTAATCATTTGCATACAAGAAGGAGAACAAACATGTAATTCAAACTAAACACCAACATTGGAGATTTCAACATGGGAGATATTATACTAGATTTAGGATCCGAAGTAAATGTATCACCTAAGAATACATGGCAATGTATGGGAGAACCCATAATAGGATATTCACATGTTCAGTTGAAACTAGAAAATGAACACAGAGTTCTACCAATTGGAAGATTAAAAGGAGTGACATTAGATCTGGATGGAGTATTGACTAAAGTCGACTTAGAAGTAATCGATATAGTGGATGGAACAAAACATTATCTGGAATTGATTTGATTGGACTGGGAATTTGATAATGAGGCCATAATAAACTTAAAGACAAGGAAGATGACCTTCGATTTAGGAGAATGCAGAGTCATTGCGCCATTTGACACATCAGAAGGGGAAAGATTTGTAGAACCTACTTGCTTGGACCTGGAGGAAATTAACCAGTTGTACAAAACAACCGTGTGAGAAGAATATTATGTGAAACTAATTGCAGATGGGGTAATCAGTTGGAGAAGCATCACCTGATGTGCATCGGACTCAGATATGCACTTAGAAAACTGGCAGCAAATTTTACGTGAAGTCTCCACAAGAAGATGTGCAAGAATAGACTGCATAGTAAGATGGGTAGGTATAGAGATAAGGTAACCTCCCAACTTCCATAGGGTGAATGACCTAGAAGAACTCTTAACATGGTATGAACACAAAGTGTTAGAAAATTAGAGGCTCTTAGTCCATGATATAGAACTCAAGGAAACACCTGCAATATGGTGGGGTGCACACAAAGAAACAATTGACGGTTGGTACCAATGTAAGTGGTTACTGCACATTAGGTTTGGTGCAGAACAAGGAAGCAACCAGTTGCATAAATATGGCAGACAGGGGGCACCAGAAGAACACTTGGATAAGTGTGGAATGCTATGGAAAATGACACCACAGGAGGACTGGCCTCATCACTTTTTTCACACATTAGAAGGCATCCCAACACACTGGTATACAGACCAGGAATTGCATAGAGGAACTACAAACTGGACATTATTACAACATAACTTTATAGTCACTTTCTCATTTGAGCATTAGAACCCCAACATAGGTGCAACACTTAAAAAAATTAGACGGGTGATATTCATTAAAGAACCAGAAGTTGAACTCATGACAAAGGAACAACAACAAAATAGACAAACAGTAAAAGAACTATTGTCATGCTACCACATGTAGGAAGAAGCACCAGATGAAGATGACCCACATGATATTCAGATTAAGGAAGGTGAAGGTGAAAGAGAAGTGGAAGGTCCACCTCTGGAATTAGAATTAATTGTTACATCGATCAAGGGGAATAAAGTCAACATTGGTACAATTGAGAACCCCAAAATGGCCAACATTGGAGAATATTGGGATGAGAAAATAGTGGAAATCATAATAGAGTTATTGCACGAGTATAACGACCTATTCCCAACAATGTTCATAGAAATGAAAGGCATAGTAGGAGAGCTAGGTGAAATGAAGATACCTTTTAGAGCTGAGGCAAGACCGATCAGACAATGACCATACAGACTAAACCCTATATATCAACAAAATGTCAAAGCCCAAATTGATAGGATGTTTGAGGTTGGAATCATAGAACCTGTAGAGGAATTTGAATGGGTAATCCTAATGGTAGTTCGCGAGAAGAAACAAGGGGGAATAAGAATATGTGTCAGTCTGAGGAAGTTGAATGATGCATGCCTACATGAACCATTTCCTACTCCTTTCATAGATGAGGTATTGGAGAACGTAGGAGCACAAGAATCTTATTCATTTACCAACGGATTCTCAGGATACCATCAGATCAATATAGCACCGGAAGATAGATATAAGATCACTTTTTCCATGGAATGGGTATCCTACTAGTATATAGTCATGACATTGGAATGAAGAATTCACCAGCCATATTTTCCAGAGTAGTCATAGCTCCATTCAAAGAATTCATCCACCGATTTCTAGAGGTATATCTGGACGATTGGACAATCTATAGTCTGTTGAAAGACCATGTAGGGGTGTTGAGGCTGAAGTTAGAAAGATGCGGGCAATGTTAGATATTGTTAAATATCAATAAGTGCATCTTTAGAACAACGTTTGGGATACTATTGGGCCATATAGTATGAAAACAAGGCTTGGTGGTAGATTCTGCCAAGATTGCAGTAATTCTTAATGTACCACCACCAAAATCAGTCTGTCAATTGAGAGAAAAATTGGGACACACATGATAATATAGGAAATTTTTAAAGGGGTATGCACAGATCACTATGCCAATGGAGATATTGCTAAGAAAAGATAGCAAGTTTCAGTGGAATGAGGATTGTGAGTGTGGATTGGACACCTTGAAAGAGAAGATGGTAACCGCACCAATACTTGTATTCCCAAATTGGGAAAATACATTCCATGTACATGTAAATGCATCATCCATAACACTTGGAGCTATTCTAGCACATCCAGGATCAAGAGAATTGGACCATCCTATAGCATTCGCTAGCATAAAACTGTCAGAATCATAGAAAAATTACAATACCAAAGAAAGGGAAGGCTTAGCTATGGTCTATGCACTTCAGAAATTTAGGCATTATTTTTTGGGGAAAATTTTCAAAATGTTCACAAACCATTCAACTCTCAAATACCTCGTCAACAAGCCAGTGTTGGGGGGGAGAATATGTATATGGTTATTTTTGTTACAGGAATTTGGCATTGAAGTGATAGTCAAACCAGGGAAGTTGAATGCAGGACCTGATCACTTGTCGAGGATCACTAATGGGGAGGAACCTACTAATCTAGAGGACACATTTCCTGATGCATAACTATTTTTAGTCCAAATAGCTGATGAATACTTCACAAAAATCATCCTGTACTTGAGCATAGGGACTACGGCACATGAATTCAACACTACGCAGAAGAAAAATTTTGTAGTCAGGGTTGCAGACTATCAATTGATTGCAGGATATTTATACTAAAATGGGTGTCGATAACATCTTGAGAAGACATGTGCTAGAACATGAAATACCTAGGATTTAGCATAATCCCATAAGGGAATAAAACAATGAGTTATGCAGGAAAAGCTATTGTGCAGAAGGTATTGCGTGCAGGAATCTGGTGGCCAACTGTTCACATAGACTCAAAGGAATATTGCCAGAAATGTGATGTATGTCATATTGTCACCGAATAGAAGGGATAAGATTCCCCTGAGACCAGAAGTAACTTTGTAGGTATTCAACAAATGATAAATATATTTTGTTGGAACAATTAACCCACCAAAAAAAAGGTTAGGAGTGAGGTACATTATTACTGTGATAGAGTACTTAACAACATGGGCATAAGCAACACCAGTGAAATATTGCAGTGCAAAGACAACAACACACTTCTTGTTTGAGCAAGTGATCACTAGATTTGGATGCCCAAGGATTTTGATGAGTGAACAGGGAACTCACTTTATTAACAACACTATTAAGGATATGACTGAGGAGTTTGAAGTTTATCATCAAAAGATTACACCATATCATCCTCAAGCAAGTGGAATAGTGGAAACCTTTAAAAAAATCCTCGAGAATGCATTGACAAACATTTGCAATGTTAATAGGTACGATTGGGACTTGAAGATACTAGCAATACTGTGGGCGTACAAGACCACATGAAAAACATTGATAGGGAAGAAACCATTCATATTGGTATATTGACAAGAAGTAGTGGTTCCATTGTAATTTTTGGTACCTATTCTGTGTGTCGCAACAATTACCAACTTGACAGAGTGAGGCGTGGTACAGGAAAGGCTAAGTTAGTTGATGATCATGGATGAAGATAGGATTCTAGCAGGGTTTCACCAAGAAGTACAAAAATCAAGGGACAAATCTTGGCATGACAGACATATCAAGAGGAAAAATTTCAAGGAGGGAGACTTAGTCTTGGTGTACAATAGTATATGTCTTCAGCACCTAGGAAAACTCAGAATGCATTGGTTAGGATCATATGAAGTAAATATTGTCACATATGTGGGAGCTATATAAATGAAAGATTTTGGAGGAACATAACTCAGAGGAATGATCAATGGGAGTCGACTTAATATGTATAGGGACAATCAACCTCCTAGCACTTGAAAAAAGGAAAAAAAAAATAGCAAAGGGGTTACCGCGTAGGACATCAAAAGATAGGAACAAAGGCGTAGCACATAGAAAAGAGAATGGGAATGCACACTCGGAAATGATAGCACCATGGAGAAAGGACCAACTGTCACTAAAAGGAGGAAACAAAGGAAAGGATGGGTACACAAAATAAGTGCCAATGAATGACGACTATCAAACTTGAATGACAAGAAAAATTGACAAGACACCACATTAGTTGTGCCAACTAGCGATGGCAAGGGAATTCAATGGCAAGTACGCGGGAAGCGCCAGTTCATTCAAAATGCAAGTTGGGTAACGTCTCTGAGGAGTTTCACACAATTATTATATAAGGTAAGCACGCGAGGATGAGAAGGGTTATAGTGAAGTTGAGAAAAGCACAAATCAACAGAGTAGATAGAGAAGAGAGCGAGTTTGCAGAAGTTACAGAGCCAACTAAGCTCGGAGAAGAATACCTTTACCAATATAGCACCACCCACACTAGGAGCGTTGATATAAACCTACAGAAATCCTCAACGCAACCTCAAATCATCTCAGCAGCTACAGGAAAGTGAATAAAAACCACCTCGGCCTCCAAAATTCGTCAACTTGAATGAAATCTCGTCACCCGATATGGCACTAGGAAGCCACACACCAGTGGTAGAGGAAAAAAAATAGACAACACTAGTGGGCATGAACATCAATATGACTGAAGTAGGACAGAGCCAACAAACCTAGGATACAAGAAACACTTCGCGCTCTGAAATCCCTAAAGAATCACTAAGGGTTAATGGGATGGTCCCAAACCATCCAAAAATAGTTGTGCCAGAAAGGTCACACACAACCACGCCGGAACATCCACGGGAGGGAACAATAGAAGATGTCACCGATCAAGAAGAGGAGTATGCATAAGAGAGAACAATGAAGGCTGGGACCTTGAGTCAGCCACCATAATGGAAGGGCAAGAAGCCAATAACAAGATCACCGCACAGGCAGGCTTCAACAACCATAGTCTTGCTATGCATTCTTGAAGGGGTGTGTCTTGTGGGTAACCTATTAGGCCATGTGGAGAAACTATGGTATTCAAACCATGATGTGACTAACATGGACAATTTTTTGGATTTTTCCAAGAAATTTTATCTGGATACTGTGGGTATAGGACACTTCGGTGAACCAATTAACCATCCAAAACAATGGGCAGATAGACTGGCCAAAACCAAGATTCTAGGCATGTTTGAGATCCCGCACTTTGGAAGGGGTTAGGATGTAACCAACTATGTCAAGAAGATGATGGTATTTACCCATGGAGGATACCTATGGGTGGAAGAGCCTGTCTCGATAGACGTATAGCTCATTATATGCATTACAGGACTGCCACTGTTATAGCAAGATTTGGCTCACCATTGTTATCTTGCACATAGGGGCTTTTTCCATTTCCCTATGCAGACTTGTCATCCATTTTTTAATGAATCCAGAGCCAAAAATATACATTTTTCCACATATATGCTCCTTATCATCTATGCAAGATGCGTATATGCTGGCTACTCCACTACAACCCACGTACATCAAGATTTGTGCCAGAAAATACAAAAATGAAGTCGGGTTCCCATGTCACGACAGGAGATCTTTGATACTTGGCCTTCCATACACTGGAAACATTCTGACTCGTCCCTTCGGTTTCATTCTGAAGGCTATAAAAGAACAATTCCGAGCTATGGAAAATAAAGAGAAAGAATTCAACTTTGAGAGCAAAGTTACTCTAGAGAAATTACTTCATATTGAGTCTGCATCCCTTTGTCCCTCAAGTCTGAACACAATGTTCAACCCCCAAGCTCTTTCCCTATTGTTGACAGACCCTCATTGAATCTCTCCTATGAGCTTGCCTTTGGTGGAGGATTGAAGTGGTGTAGGCCCAGTTGGAAGGGACTTGGTTTCTTGGTTTTGATCCATGCCAACACGGAAGTCGGTAATGTTGTCACTTTTGCTGATCAATTATCAATAGAAATACTCCTTTCTCGTCCTATTGGTATATTGCAAATGTATGATTATTATCTATGGGTGTGTTTTTAATGTTCACTAATGGATTATGTTATTTGATGTGCTAACCCCTTTATATCATCATTATATACTTTCTTTGCTAGTTTGTTAAGAACTTATTGCAGGTATAAAGTTTTGGGTCTAAGTGCTCAACGGTTGAACATCATCAAATGTTGGGTCGAGGTAGGCCTCTTTCTTATCTTGCACATTAGTTCATATAGAATATGTTGGAATTGAGTTGATTTCTGCAGTCATACCTGTCTATTGTGGTTTACCCTTGGCCATAGAGAGTTTTTCCCTCGTAACAGAAATGACGACTTCACTGGGGAGAGATCTTCCTTATAAGGGTTGAATTACTTTTTATTCTTGCATTGCTCTTTTTCCTTCATGTTTCTTGTCGTATCACTGCTTGACAAATTTTGTTCACTCTGGGTCTGAGTTTTCATCCTTATTTCCTTTGCCTAGCCTTGTTTTAAATCATATAATCTCCTTTTCCCTAGACATTCATGTATACCCACTTGTTGTCTCACTGCAGGATGTGTATATATGCCCTGCTCTCCTGAACAGTCTCGTATATCACTTCCCTTTGCTTGTTTTTTTGGTTTAGTGATTTTTGGGTGGGATTTGATGATTGTTGAGCCTCATAGGTCTCTGTAGTGCCTGCTGAGTTTCTCTGGGTTGACAAGAAACCTGTTGGGAGTTGAATTTTTGGGGCGTAGTCTTTCTCTTTGTTTTTCATCCTTGTTTTTCCTTGAGCCCTGGGTTGTTTTCTTAGCTGCTTGGTGTTCTTCTTGAGTCATTTCATTTATACATAGTAGAATTTATATATCAGGTTTCCTTACAGTCCATGAATTTTCTATTTAATATATTGAAAATACAAAAAAATAGGCATTTTGCATTGGTTCAAATTTTTTTCTTTGAACCTTTATCATTAGCTTAGTTAATTTAGTGAAAGATTGCATTTTACTTCTGAATTATAGAGTTGAAATTGAAAATTGTATTACTTTTATTAACATATCATTCATTGAAAAGTTAAAGATAGGCTTTTCATTATATTCATATTCATTTTCTTGCAGAGTCATAGCATCATGAGTTTTACTTCCATACCCTTTTGTCACGGCCAATAAAATTTACGCTTTAAACTAAAATTGATTAGTCATTATTTTATTTTTTAGGGTTCCCAAACTAGTCTAGCATTTAGTGCCTTGGAATAGGATTTTTCTGAGTAAACTTCTCCAAGGCAATTAAATCAGCATATGTGTTTGAGACAGGGAGTTGAGAAGTCCATTGTATAATTGGTAATATCAGGAGGCTCCGCTCACATCGGAGTTAATCACGAGGTTGCGTGAAGTTAGCTGAAGGGATAACCCCTGGATACTCACCTAGCGTCAGAGATATTTTTGTGGATTTATTCATATTTGGGGATCTTGGTAGTACCCATAACTCTATGAGAGGTGGTGCTTTTAAGGTTTCATGCTTTTCTACCCTGCCCATACGGTGATCTAGACTTACGAATGCTTTCTTATGCGTCGGTTATACAGTGGTTTATTATTTTCTTGACTTAGTTATCTCATATGTTACTTGTAGGGGTTATTCTGCTTGTACCCTGGGTCAGATAGGGGTTGGAAAACACAAAGACTTTATGGAGGATTACATCTCTGGGGGGATTTGATCGATTGGTTGTTAAGCCCACGAGGTCCCCTATAACGAATTTTGTTACCTCCAAACTTTAGCGGGGAGTCTCAGGTCCCTCTTGGATGAGACATACCTTCTTTAGTGAGGGAGGCCACTCAGCCACTTTAGCCTGTTTGCATGCATATTGTTCATTCTACTTTTTTGTATTCTCTTTGAATACTAGTTGGAGTTAGGATATATTTTTATTTTTTAGAGTCATAAGTCATCGTGGAGTCGGACCAGCTTCCTCGCCGGTCATTTCGGTTGTTATAGTTACCATCAGTTTTTGAGTTCTTGCCTTCTAAAATGTGTAGAGTTATCAGGATTGGTACAAATACATCCACCTTTCAGACTTGTGGTTCCACAAGGATGAGTATTGAGTCCAGTCTTCAGAACACTGGGAGTTCTTCGACTCCCATACCCACTATAATTAATGGCACCCCTTCGACTCCTGTAGCCACTAGAGTTGCAGGGTCAGAGGATTATAATGGTACTATGGCTCGGCCTGTAGTTAATGCTTCATCTCTTGCCTCAAAACCTTTTGGGGGTTTCATCCACTCACCGAGTTACAATTTCCATTCCATCCTTATGGATTCTAGCCCATTTTCTTATGGTATGCCTAACATCACGTCACAGTTTTTGACTGCCATCCTAGTTGTTGGCCCTAACACTAGATTTGGACTTGGGGGCACTACACCTCCTTACACTCCTTTCCCATTTGGTGGTTATCATATTCCCCAAATGGATACTAATGTAGGAAGTTCCCATATTCCTCACCCCGGATATAATCCTTCTACAGCTGGATGGAATAAACTAGCTGGTAGACAAGTTCCACCCTATATCCCTACGCCCTTGGTGTTGATTCTGACCAATACTTTTGTATGATGAATCCACTTCAATCCTCAAGATTCTCATCTGGAGGAGGGCATTCTTACACTTTGGGCAACCCCTAACCTGGATCCAATCCGGTTGGGGGGGATTTTCACAACCCCCAGTTCGGATCTAATCTGGACAGGGGAAATTTTCATAATCCTTATCAGAACATTCCTACTGGAATGATTCCCAACCCATCCTATATGAATCAGCCCAAATAAGGGCCTTATAATTCCAGACAGGGCTTTGGTACTTACCCTAATCCTGGATGGAATGTAGTTCCCAATACATAATATTTCGCGGGAGGATGGGGCCATATGCCGCAACCTCATCTCCCTTTTCTGGTCACGCTCAATTTGCCAAACTTGGATAAGTTAATGAATGACCCAGTACTTCATGATCCCTCATGGCCCCCCATCCCCACCAAAATTCCTTTGGACATTCCAAAGTTTGAGGGTAATAATGGAGAGGACCCTGGTGAACACGTCACTACCTTTCACCTTTGGTGCTCATCGAAATCCCTAAACCATGATTCCATTGGATTATGATTGTTTCAATGCACCCTCATTGGAGTTGCTTCACAATTGTAGATTGAGCTACCCAGGGGAATATATGGATCATTTAATCAGTTGGTAGTGGAATTTCTCAACCACTTTCAGTTGCCCATTCATTATGATGTTGGCCTCGAACATTCATCGACTTTACACCAGGACACAACCACTCATATCTCAGATCATATCCAGGAGTGGCGTATATGGAGGTGGTTGATTAATACACCTATACCCCTGGCCTTTCTTCTAGAATGGTTTCTAAAGTATTTTCACCCTCCTATCTTGAAGGACGTTACTACTTCTGGGGTCTCCAACAAGGAAGAAGCTATCTTTAGAGCCCAACAATTAGATTTAATATATTCTCAGTCTGGGATGTTATATAACCATCTTCCAGAAGCACCATGGTCAAATTATGATCCTAGGAAAAAACCCAGACCTCATGTTGATGGAATTGTAGGGTCAACCAATGTAAAGCCCATAGACTCGGCAATGAAGTCTTCTGGAGGGTTAGCTTCGTCAAGATCCTCCAAACCCACCCAGTTAGCAGATGTACATTATGTGCAATCGTCGAAAAACCCAAATGGTGACCAACAACCAGATGGGAATAAAAGGAAAGGTCGAAACAATCGTAAGGGTGGAAAAACTGGTAACAAACCCAAGGACAAAGATAATAATGGGAAGCAAAATAATAATGTTGGAGAGGGAAAGAAAGAGAAATGTAAGGTGAAGTTTCCTTGTAAACTTTATACCGATGACCATCTTACGCATTTATGCCCCAAACTCATGGAGGCTGTGAGGCTTTTGAACCTACCACCTAATGTGCTGAAAAATATGTTCCCACACAATCAACACTTAGCCTCAAGCTCTTCAAAGGCTGGAAATGTGCCCGATGGAATTCAAAACTCATTGTCGCAAGATGGAAACCGTGTTTGTATCAATATGGTCAACGCAAAAATTTATGTAGCCACCCATTCTTGAGATTATATCTCTTCAAAATATAGTATTGGCCTAGAATTTCCTCCTCCCCCTCCAAAGATGAACCTACAAATTGAGAAACCAAATCCACCACCATGTATTCCGAAAGGAGTACTCAAGCGCTCTACTTACAACCCTAATGCTAGGGCTACCCATAACTACTCTATCGTTGAGGATCTGGGCCAAACACCTTGTGCAATGTCGGCTTTGGAGGTACTCCAGACGTGTCCATCACAGAGGAATGCCTTACTCTTTGCCTTAGGAGCTCTAGATCCTAGTGGCTTGAAACTCATCAAGTTTGATGCCATGGATGTGAAGCCTCGCTTACCCTACCATGTGTCTTTCCAAATCCACGTGGAATATTCCAAGTATACTATCAAATGAGCATTCATTGATGAAGGTGCTGCCACTTGCATGATGTCCCTAGTCTGTTGGAAAGATCTCAGTTCTCTGACCCTTTCCAAGTCGTCGAACATGTTAACTGCATTTGACGGTCATTCCTTCCACCCTCATGGTATTCTCCCTGCCTTTCCGGTCCAGTTAGGTGGGAAGATGATAGAGGTGGAAGTAGAAGTAGTTGATGCACCTCTCGATTATAACCTGTTACTAGGTCACAATTAGACCTATGTTATGGTCGTTGTCGTATCATCATTGTTGTATCGTCCATTTTCCATATACTTTTTTTTCCTCATCAAGGGGAGATCATGACTATCGACCATTTATCCTTTGCGTACTCTAGTCCCAATGAATCTATTGGACCGTCGATCCTTGTGATTGACAATTCTCATTTGACAACTGATAATATCAACATCATAATGTATTCTTCCCTCATGGGTACCTTCGACTTCTCAACACCGATTCACCATGTTTATTCCATGTCTAGTAAGCTTGCTTCAACAGGTAGGTCCATTCCTTTTCACACTTCCTATTTTAGTGATCCATGGACCCTACCTACTCTGACTTCATCAGGTGAAGGATAGTTGCATGCTGGCATATCTATGCCTCTATCGGCAACAGAGATAGCGTATCAATCTATTCTAGACTCTTATGTCGATCCCGATCCTGTTACCTCGCTGACAAAAGCGGATGATCTTGTTCTTAGGCCTGTATGGGCCACCTCGTCATCATGCTCGCATGTTTTTCTAGATGATACTTTTCCTTTAGATGAAGCCATCCTCAAAGCCATGAATGGTTTTGAGAGACCTTGGGATGATATGCATCATCGATCTTATTTTCTCCCAATTCTCGAAAGAATCGAGTAAGATGATTTTTGATCTACCTTGAGTGAGATAGTCGGTCACATCGTAGTTCCACTTGATATGAATGACATTTATGCTGAGGGAAATATGGCGAGTATTTCTCCTACCATATCGATCAATATCTCTTGTACCCCTAGAAATATTGAGAATGTAAATATAGGTGCGGATTGTTCACCAGAAGAAATTCTAATCTACACCAAACTCTTCAAAGAATTTTGAGATGTATTCTCTTGGTCATACAAAGAGATGCCAGGGATCGACCCCTGTATTTTCGAACATGATATTAGGACTTATCCAAGTGCTAAACCTGTTCAAAAACACCTTAGAGCTGTAAATCCTAGGAAGGCCCCTGCTATTAAGGAAGAGGTGGAGAAGCTACTTAATGTTGGCTTCACCTACCCAGTTCCCTTGACTAAATTGGTATCCAACCCCATTCTTGTGAATAAAAATAAAGGAACCATCCATGTATATATGGACTTTCACGACCTAAACAAGGCTTGTCCTAAAGATAACTTACCCACGCCTTTCATTGATTAGATTCTCAATGAGTGTGCAGGAAGCAAGATATTTTCTTTTATGGATGGATTTTTAGGATACAACCAAATCCAGATCAAACCTGAGGACCAACACAAGAAGACATTTATATGTCCTTGGGGTACTTTTTCATACTGAAAAATGCCTTTCAACCTTAAAAAATCCGGAGCAACCTTCCAACATGCCATGACTTTTTATTTTCATGATCTCAAGCACATAGTCAAAGCCTACCTTGATGATCTTGCTGCTCACTCTTGCAAGAGAGTGGATCATGTTATACACCTTCAACTAGTTTTTGAAAGATGTCGTTACTATAGAATATGGTTAAACCCTCATAAATGCATCTTTTGCGTTAAGTCTCATCGTCTCTTAGGGTTTCTAGTTTACAAGATCGGGATCATGGTAGATCCTCTTAAGGTTGAAGCAATACTTCAATTGCCTCCCCTGCACATAGTTAGATAACTTCAAGGTTTACAGGGGAAAGCTAAATTTCTACATCGTTTCATAGTGAATTATGCCAATATCACTAAGGGTTTCATGCGCCTATTGAAGAAATACACTCCTTTTATCTGGGATGATTGAGCCCAGGAGTCTTTTGACACTTTGAAGAAAGTCTTGGTATCGGCCTCTCTGCTAAAATACCCTGATTACAATAGACATTACTTGTTGTATATTGTCATGTCTACTGAGACGATTGGTATGGTTCTAGTTTAGGAATATGATGAGCTCCATGAGAACGTCATCTACTATCTTAGTCGAAATCTAGTTGGCCCTAAGCTTAATTACTCTCATGTTGAAAAGCTAGCCTTGGCTGTCGTTCACACTGTCCAACATTGATGTCACTATATATTTCTTTGCAAGACTACAGTGGTTATTGATGTCAATCCTTTTCAATACGTCCTTACAAGATGTATCATAGGGGGGAAATATAATAAATGGATTGTCATCTTACAAGAATTTTATCTCGACTTTTATTCGGCCAAGTCTAAAAAATCACTAGTTTTTGCAAAGTTAATATCCGATTTTCCACGATTATATGAGGATGTTATCCATGTTAATTCATTTGCAGATGAACACATTTTCCTTGTCTTGTCGTCTGACCCCTGGTATGGAGACATTGTTTTATATATTCAAACCTTGAATTTCGCTCAGCATCTCTCATGAGATGATCGATGTCCTGTTAGATATCAAGACAAAAAGTATACCATCATCGACGACATTTTATATTTTCAAGGAATAGATAATATATTGCGTCATTTCTTAACTCGTGAGGAAGTTGAGTCAGTCCTAAGCGATTTCCACAAAGGGGCTTGTGGTGGTCACCTATTGGGGCTTGCAACAACCCAAAAAGTCCCGTGAGCCAGTTATTTCTGGCCCACTATCTTTAAAGATTGTATCGAAGTGGTTAAGAAGTGTCACCCCTTCCAAGTGTTAACTTGGAAAATGCACTCACATCTAGCCCCTCTTCACCTAGTCATTATTGTTGGTCCCTTCACCAATTGGGAGGTATATTTTATCGATTGCAACCCAACTTCATCTGGGAGGAACCAACATATTATTGTGGCCATCGAATACTTCACTAAGTTGGTCGAGGCCATGCCTACCATAAAATCCAATGGGAAGACTGCAACCTTCTTCATGTTCAACCAAATTATCTCCCAGTTTGGTATCTCGAGTGAGATTGCAACTAATCATGGAAGTCACTTTCATAATGAAATGAGGGTAGAAATAGCATCTAATATGGGGTTTAGAAATGGTCATTCATCCCTTTATTACACCTAAGAAAATAGGCAAGTAGAGGTCGTCAACAATTCTCTCAAGACCATTTTGCAAAAAACTGTCATTCGAAGTAATTCCAATTGGCACATCATGCTATATCCTGCGCTTTGGGCATACCGAACCTCAGTTAAGACTGCCACCAGTTTTTCCCCTTTTCAGTTAGTGCATGGTGTGGAATCGATACTCCCCATTGAATGTGAAATCCCTTCTCTCAACTTGGTAGTTGAGCTCCTACCTGACACTTCAGATTTAGAGCATCGCCTTGTGCACCTAGAGAGTTTTGAAGAGCAATGTCAGGACGCCTTTACGGCTATTGAGGCAAACAAGAAACATGTTAAGGTTTAGTATGACATGTCTGTCGGTCGCTGGTTGTATGTTGGGGGTGAATTGGTCCTCTTATATGATCAAGCCAAAGAATCACTAGGGGCAAGCAAGTTTAAACCCATGTGGCACAGTCCTTACATCATGCGACGGGTCCTAGAAAAAGGATCCTATGAGTTGGAAGATTATGAAGGGAATAAGTTGCTCCAGCCCAGAAATGGGATCTACTTGAAAAGGTACTATGATTGATCCCTAGTCTTGGGAAAAACTCTTTGTATACTAATGTAAATTTAGTGTATATATGTCTCCTTTCTCCTTTTCTTTTGTCTTTAGCTTGCTTATTATGTTTTCCCTTTGTTGGCAGATGTCAACGGAGTCTTCGGTCAACCTAGGATTCACAGACGGAGATAGTCGTCATACACAGAAATTGGCTTCTGCCGCTTGGTTGGTTTACTCACCTAAGGGTCTACTGGTATCTTCAGGTGGTGCATACTTAGAGCCATCCATGAATAACGTTGTCGAATATAGCATCGTAATAGAAATTTTGCGCGATGCTATCTCGCATGGTATTCTCTCTTTAAAAGTTCATCTGGATTTCCAGTTAGTAGTATGTCAGTTGAACGACCGTTACCATGTGTGCGATCCTACTTTACTCCATCGATTCCTACAGGTACATCTTTTAGAATGACATTTTGATTTTATTACATATTATCACATTCTTAGGAGTTCTAATCATGTGTCTGATGCCTACGCTAATTACATTTTAGATTGGCATTTGGCACATTAATAAAGAAAAGAAAACCATTAAATCAATGTACACATTGTAAGATATAAGTAAACCTGAAGATCCCCTTTTACATATTTAAAAATATGATGTTTATATTACAAAATTGGGGTAAAACCCTCAATACACATATACAACCGATATACATATCCCGAGACATCTACGTCTATGGCGTTGGATGTGCATCATGATAAAAAACCATGACATTTGTGAGACGCCAGAAGAGTCATACCCATGCTCTAGGTACACCAACCACCTGTCACTACATGGCTTCTGGTATATCCTCTACTTGAACCATAGGAATCTTCTATGTCAAATGAGATAGGTTTCCCTGCATGTTCTGTAGGACCCTCTCCTCTTCTCCTTCTACCACCTCATCTCCTCGGTTCCTCTGTATTTGTCGAAGGAATCCCTCTAGCCATCGCGGACCCACATCTGTGATTACACATATATCTAGTTAATATTCAAACACCATTCAAAAATATTTTTGTTCCTTAAATACAAAAATACAAAAAAAAAGAAATATTTAAAAAAATTGTTACCTATATAACCATAGGCACCCCTGGTGGAAGTGGCATATCAGGATCTACTCTGAAATTGATCACCGCATAGGGATAGTCATCCAAAGGAATCATTTGTTGCCACCACTAGAAGAAAAAATCATCGTTGTAGGGTGTTGATACCCTACCTCCCCCCTGCCATTTCATGACCTCAATCCACCACATCATGGCTGGATCACGTGGTTCTCTAGGAAGCATCTCCACTCTAGGTCCGAAACCTAGAACATGCTCGAAAAAGAAGCTGCAAAGGATAGAGGCAAACCCAAAGTTCTGTTTACTCCCTTGTTTTCACTCTATCAGATGACCTTTCATGTTGGCCAACAGAGAGGTACACCAATCATAAACAGTGGGTCTATCACACTCTACTACATAAAACATAAGCAGTCTCAATGCTTGATGCAATGAGGTTGAGCCTGTGATCTTGGTAAGCACGAGCACAATGATCTTTAGACTAAGGTTACTTATTGCCCAGATGGGAACTTGGATTCCCACCTTGGGAGTCCCTACTACACAATGGGCATCGATATACTCCTCAATATTCATCTCACTCCCCATTCCATGTGACTTGAGGTTCACAACCTCCCCTCGATGTGATAGACTAGTCAAGAAGTAGATGTCCTCTACTTTGATCCTCAATGGTTGTCCATCAAGGATAAATCTCTCGTTATCAAGGTCCCAGTAACCCACCAACATCTCCAACAACCTCACTTGTACCCTCATTCCTTTGAGAGCCAAAAATTTGTACAAGCCACATATTTTTAAAGCCACTTGCGCCACTGGATCTTGATCCACAACTGCATATACCTCCTCATGCTCTTTCTCTCTCCATTCCAAGACCATCTTGCAAAAGACAAATCAATTTTTGAGTTAAGAACCCCTCTTTTTTCCAATTGCATACATATACACGACTTACTTTCCCACAGTCACATGTAGGTCTCAATACACGCTCCTTGTGGTTCAAACAGGGGTGTATACCTAGTCGTACACACGACCTATACAAGGAAACCCGTGTATACCAAAAATTCTAATTTACGCCCTCAAAAAATAAAAAATGGAAACCTTATTCAAAAATGTAATCCTCTGAATTTGAAGAGGAAGAGATGAAGAGTTACCTGATCCAGACGGTTCATGATTTTGTTGCCTTATGCTCCCACAATTGTCATTTGAATCCTGGAGCTATTTTTGGTCCAAGTTGCACTATTTGGGTAAAAATCAAAATGATACAGTAGTTTTTTATTTTATTACTATTTATAAATTATTTTTACTCACTTTATATAGTTTCATACTATTTTTTAACCTAATGGACTAATTCAAGAGTGGTTTTGAGCTAGTTTATTATAGTTTTGACTCAGTTTTCTTGCAGATTTCCACATCATAATTGATCGTTCATCACCTCGGGTAGGTATTTTCATAACCTAGCATATAGGATAAGTATCCACTCCATCATGAATTTTTCATTATCCTTCAACTATCACTTTTTACGCCTTGGGAACAAATCCATTTATTATGACATAGAATCACCCATCTACTATAAATAATGTCACTAATAAATGGTAGAGATTTACCAAACATGGGTACACTAGTTAGACCCCCTTTATCATTTGGTGCCCATGCCAAGTTTATTCCTTAGAACCAGGAATCCATTACAAATTAATACATGAATTTATGAGAACCTCATTTCTCATTCATGCACAAGAGGCCTTATTCCCTACAGACTCCTGAAAAATGTGTCTTAGTTAAGCTCTTTTCCGACTCGCCTAAAAATAGAAAATATTTTCGAGTGATTTGTCCCTTTCACACTCATTAAATTGGATTTTAAAGGTCATGAGTCTTAGTTAATCTCTTTTCCAAATCACTATCAAAAAGAGAAAAGATTGCCGAGTGAACTTGTCTTTTTCACACTCGTAAATTGGATTTGAAAAGACGTCTATTTGGCACAAGTTTACCCCTTTTTCACACCAAGTAGACTAAAAGACATAAAAAAGGATATTTTTTGGCATTAAGTTGTGATTGCATCTCATGCTATCGGTTGTATTATTGAGCCTTTAGCCGGTTCTCGCTTTGCGTTATAAACCGTTTCCTAAGCAATTTTTGCATCCTCAACCAAGCATAGCCTCATTTATATCCTTCACAATTTGAGACCCTACACCCTAGAGGGAACATCACCATGAGTGTCCATCTCCTGCATTCATTTCCTTGCATTAAGAATAGGTACATTCCACTGTTGTGACTATTTTTTCTTACTTGCGATACTCATTTCCTCCTCTGTATCATAGCATTCATTTGTTATGAAAAAACAAAAAAAAGATGGGTGGGAAGGGAGTACTATATTATAATCGATAGCATTCATGTCACCTTTGAGCAGAGCACAATGTTATTGAGTCCTTGCATCATCATAATTTTGGGTTTAGCATTGCCTTAGGAATTTGATCTTGTGACAGAGTTTTCTCTACCGACCAGTTACTCTTCCAGTCCCTATAGAGAATGTTATTGATGCCTCTTGCATGTAATAGTCACATCATTGAGTCTATGTTGTCAGAGTCACCATATGTCTCATGGTCTTGTTCAAAGGAAGTCTATCAACCTGTGTCGACCACTTTTCAGAAATATTGACTTTTCATGTTAGCCATACCCTCAGTTTGTCTTAGAATCACATGATACTATGGTCTTATCATGCACCCTGGCCCTACTTTATTCATCGATAGGTCACCTTGAACCCAACAATTGACATTTCATCATTGGTCGTTGACTGGGTGATTTCCCTTATGTTCGACGGAAATACATCTATTCACACTTTGGGATTCATACAGTTTCTTGGATGCCATTATCCTTATTGGTGGTATCCTCGCCTTTGTCAACAATTTTCATCATTGGTTGTTATTCAGAGGGTCTTTTTCATATACCGCTTGCATTTGGTATACGTGAAAGACACACAAGGTCATTGGTTCATGAACATGTTCTTCATCCGATTTCCACCAAATCATGAAGCTCCTTCTTTGTTCCTCATGCTGACTGATGAGAGATGACTTAATGCTATCCTTTCAGTAGGTCTCTTTCCATTGGCTTCAGCTCATTTATTTTTGATACGGGACCTAGAGTTTTATGAAGTACCTTGAGGTTTGCATTCATTAGTGATAGGCTCTCTCACCATTGATAGATGGGAATACATCAATGTCTCCTGCTCAATGGATTTCTTAAGTGTTTGACACCAACTCCTTTATTCACACTTGTAGGAATGTACTCAGTGCCTTGATACCTACTTTCATTATTGGTAGGTTATCTCTCATTTGTTTATGGTATACCTCAATGACCAGTAATCAAACGATGTCTCATTGTGTTTGACCTCAACTCCTTTATTCACATGATGTATACTTGCACCCTTGGCGGATAGTGTAGAAGACTTGAAGACATCACTATGTGGTTGCATTTTTCATGAGTTGTTGCTCCCCTTTCATTGGACCAGCACCTGTTCGACCTTAGTGATCATGGGAGATCAAATTGTACTCCATAGTATACATATATCTTCAGATTGATTTTGAGACTGGTTTCACTGGGCCTTGTTCGTGACTATGACATCTTTTGGCATGAAACCACATTTGTATTTGCCTATTCATGACCATGAACACTTGTTTGGTATATTTTCCACATGGATCTGCATTATATTCTTGGCAACCATGTATGCAAAGTCAGTACATAATGTAATGAACAATTGAGTTCATCCATCTAGTCCTCTACCACTCCACTTCTGGGTTATTGATAATGTATTTCGGCCATCACAGATACTCCTCTGATATCACACATTAGGGGGCATCTGTTATAGCAATATTTTCCTCACCATTGTTATATTGCACAGTGGGCCTTTTTCCATTTCCCTATGCAGACTTGTCATCCCTTTTTTGATGAATCCAGAGCCAAATATATACATTTTTCCACATATACACGCCCTATCAGCTATGCAATATGCGTATATGCTGACTGCTCCACTACAACCCATGTACATCAGGATTTGTGCCATAAAATACAAAAATGAATTAGGGTACCCATGTCACGACAGGAGATCTCTGATCCTTGGCCTTCCATATACTGGAAATGTTCCAACTCAGCCCTTCGGTTGCATTTTGAAGGCTATAAAATCACAATTTCAAGCTATGGAAAAGAAGGAGAAAGAATTCAACTTTGAGAGAAAAGTTACTCTGGAGAAATTACTTCATATTGAGTCTGCATCCCTTTGTCCCTCAAGTATGAACATAGTGTTCAGCCCCCAAGATCTTTGCCTATTGTTGAGATACCCTCATTCACTCTCTCCTATGAGCTTTCCTTTGGTGGAGGATTGAAGTGGTGGAGGCCCAGTGGGAAGGAACTTGGTTTCTTTGTTTCAAACCATGCCGACACAGAAGTTTGTAATGTTGTCACTTCTGTTGATCAATTATCAATAGAAATACTCCTTTCCTATCCTATTGGTATATTGAAAATGTATGACTATTATCTATGGGCGTGTTTGTAATGTTCATTAATGGATTATGCTATCTGATGTTCTAACCCCTTTATATCATCATTATATACTTGCTTTGCTAGTTTGTTAAGAACTTATTGCAGGTATAAAGCTTTGGGTCTAAGTGCTCAACGGTGGAACATCATCAAACGTTGGATCAAGGTAGGCCTCTCTCTTATCTTGCACATTAGTTCATATAGAATATGTTGGAATTGAGTTGATTTCTATAGTCATACCTGTCTATTGTGGTTTACCCTTGGCCATAGAGAATTTTTCCCTCATAACAACCACCTTAGGGGAGACACCCGCATTCTTCCTTGATGACAGGATGAAGGAGAAGGAACTGGTTGAGGAAATGAATAATACCTATGGTATAGAAAGAGGGTCACGTGGAATCATAATTAAACGCATTAGTGACGCAGCAACAAGGATGGCCAAACAATCATGGAATGCAAGTTACTTGGGAAGTACCGCAAGGAAAAATCCTTTGATGGAGTCATTGCAGTTGCAGCCCAATGTGCAAAGGGAACTATGCTTAATTGGTCCCCGTACTTGTTAAATCTGTTCCTAGAAGACTATAAGGACACACAGGGCTTGGAGACAAAATTTCACTATTCTTGGCTCCTCATCCTGATCGCTTTGATCAAATGGAGGGAGCCTAATTACACATACTTTTCGAAGAGATCCAATCATTTTTACGTAGAAAAATACCTATCATTAGGGATTACTTCATACCCCAAGAACAAAAGTGCGAATGTAGGCATGTTCGCAGGGTATTACAATGGTCTGCAAGAAAACATCACCAACACTTAGCGGATTATGCCATCAGTGGTCACACAATATCATGGCATAGCCAAATTCAAAGCACCAGGAATATAGTGTGGATCTAAGAACAGAAGGATCTCGAGAACCAATGGCTACAATTGTGGTACTTCATCAAGGAAGAGGATGTAGAAATGGCCATCAAGGATTGGCACAATGACTGGAGGATTCCAGACTTGAATCAAGAGATGCCTGCTGATAAGGAGGCTAAGGCAGGGCAGGAATAGACACCTGCAGGAGACAAAAAAAACCCAAAAAGACAAGGAAAGGTCAGAACCTGGTGCAAAAGAAGAAAGGGTTGTGTCTAGAAAAGTCACCCAGGCGGGGAAGGAGAACAACACCCAGGCATCGCAGGAACAGGAAAAAGAGACTGAGATAGCATAAGGAACCACATAAAGTGCTACTCAGCAAGAGAAAGGATAGACCAAGAGGCCAATTATACAAATGGGGGGTGCACACAAGAAATATAAGGTGCACAAAATGCTACTAGAATATATGATCA
>WSFP011407317.1:0-25264 GCA_009831015.1 Picea engelmannii
ACTTTTAAGAAATGGAAAGCTTTGGTTGAGAATGAGATAGGAAAAAAGTTGAAGTGTCTCAGATCAGATAATGGAGGTGAATATTGCAGCAAGGAGTTTGATGATTATTGTTCATACCATGGGATTCGTAGAGAGAAGACAGTCCCAAGAACACCACAAGAAAATGGTGTGTCAAAAAGGATGAGCAGGACAATCATGGAGCATGCAAGGAGTATGAGATTGCATGTTGGTTTTCTCTTACAGTTCTGGGCAAATGTTGTAGATATTGTTGTTTACTTAATAAACAGAGTACCTTCAAGCTCGTTGGATGGTAAAATTCAAGAGGAGGGATGGACAGAAAAAAAAGTTAAACTATTATTTTTTGAAGACTTTTGGTTGTGAAGCTTTTATCCATATTGATCAAGAAAATAGAACAAAGCTTGAGGCAAAATCCAAGAAGTGTAGTTTTATTGGATACGATGTTCATGATTTTGGTTATTTCTTATGGGATTATGAAAATAACAAAATCATTAGGATTAGAGATGTCATATTCAATAAGAAGGTCATGTACAAAGATCAGTAGCAGAGAAAGAAACATGAAAAAGAAAAACCGGAATACACGGTGCTTGATGAGATCACTGGAAAATAAATTCCAAAGGAACCAGAAAATCAAAATGTACAACAACAGAAGCAACAAGTACCTCAAACTCCTGCAAGTGTAGTTATAAGATCTACCAGGTTAAGTATACCCCCTGAACGATATTCTCCTTCATTGTATTATTTATGGTTGATTGATTCTAGTGAACCAGAATGTTATGAAGAGGAAATGCAGGTAGACACCAAAAAGAAGTGGGAGTAAGGCATGAAGGAGGAAATGGATTCCTTGATAAATAACCAAACTTAGGACTTGGTTTAGTTTCCTGGAGGAAAAAGAGCATTGCAGAATAAATGGGTTTACAAGTTGAAGGAAGAAGATGGAGGAGAAAAGCGATACAAAGCTAGAATTGTTGTAAAGGGGCTTGCACAAAAGAAAGGTATAGATTTTGATCAAATATTTTCTCTTGTTGTTAAAATGACTTCAATTAGGACTATTTTGAGTCTCGTGGCAGTAGAATATTTGAATCTTGAACAATTAGATGTAAAAACATCTTTTCTCCATGGGGATTTGGAGGAAGATATTTATATGCAATAACCACAGGGGTATGAGGTCAAAGGGAAGGATAATTTGGTATGCAGGTTGAAGAAGAGCTTGTATGGCCTAAAAAAAGTTCCAAATCAGTGGTATTTGAAGTTTAACAGGTTTATGACAGAACAGGGTTATAGTAGATGTCATTCTGATCACTGTGTTTATTTTAAAAATATAGAAAATGGAAGCTATATTATCTTGCTATTATATGTAGATGACATGCTTGTTGCAGGGTCTAATATGCAAGATATAAATGTGCTCAAGAAGAAATTAGCTAATTCATTTGTGATGAAGGATTTGGGTGCTACAAAGAAAATCCTTAGTATGAGAATAACAAGAGACGGGAAAAATCGCAAATAGACATTGTCTCAGGGTGAGTACATAGAGAAGGTGTTGGAAAGGCTCAGAATGCAGAATGAAAAACTAGTTAGTACACCTTTGGCCAGCCATTTCAAATTAACTAAGGAAATGTGTCCCAAGACACAGGAGGAGATAAAATACATGTCCAGGGTCCCTTATTCATTAGCAGTTGGTAGCTTGATGTATGCGATGGTTTGTACAAGACCATATATTGCACATGCAATGGGAGTTGTGAGCAAGTATATGAATAATCCAGGTAAAGAACATTGGGAGGAAGTAAAGTGGATTCTCATGTATTTGAGAGGTACTGCTACTCATGCATTATGTTTTGGAGGTTCAGACATTGTTCTATAGGGATATGTTGATTCAGATATGGCAGGTGATAAAGATAGCAGGAGGAGCACCACAGGGTATGTTTTTACTATAGGTGGAACAACAGTAAGTTGATTTCTAAACTACAAAAGGTTGTTGCACTTTCAACAACAGAAGCAGAGTATGTTGCTGCTACAGAGGCTAGTAAAGAAATGATTTGGTTATAGAGGTTTATGGAGGAATTGGGAAAGAAGCAGAAGAATAGCAGGTTGTACTGTGACAGTGAGAGTGTCATTCATCTTGCAAAGAACTCAGCCTTCCATTCTAAGACTAAGCATATACAGCTGAGGTACCATTTCATACGATCCGTCTTGGAAGATGGAAATTTGAAGTTGGAAAAGATACACACTAGCCAGAATCCTACAGACATGTTAACAAAGGGAGTAACCAGGGAGAAACTGAGTTCTTGCTCAGTTTTAGTTGGTCTTCAAGCATGAAGGTGAAGATGAGAAATTTTCCAGGTGCAAGAAGGTTCATATTCCAGCAGATACAACAATGGTGGATTTCTTGAGATCAGTCTCCAAGTGGGAGATTGTTAGTTGTGGAGCCTGATTATCTTCCAGATTCAGAGGTCTTTGTTTTCAGCAGTGTTTATACCCCATGAAGACTTTACACCCCAAAACAATGTACACTCTTCCACGCGGGGGAGTACAGAGGGGGGTTACCCCCTTTGTGGGGTCTGGGGGCAAGCGGGCCCCCGACGAGGATTTGAGGGCTCGGGGGCAAAGCCCCCGAAGGAAAAATTGTCTTCTAAATGTATATTGTAATTTCATTGTAAATCTAGACTGTTCATTATAAGGTTGCAGATCTAATGGTAGAAATTATGTTAGGGTTTTTCCCCTAGAAGGCAACCCTCTTTTATGAGGGAAATGTATTGCAGCTAAGTAGTATAACAAATATTGTATTCTAAGATAGGAGACTGTGAGAGAACGAAGAGGAAGTTATAGTGGGTTTGTTGTAGGTTGTATCCCTTCATTTGTTGGATAATAATAAAGGAAGGACCTGGCAATTTCTCTGGTGGATGTAGCCCACACTGGGTGAACCACGTATATCTATGTCTCTATTGTATCATGCATCTTCTATGTTTTATTTCTGCATTTGTTTTATTTTATTGCTCTGTGATCTTGTTTTTCTAACAATGTGAACATCGTACAATTGGGTTCATATGGTTGCGTAATTGGCATGGATTGGTTGGAAAAACACCATGCTATCCTAGATTGTTACAACAAGAACATAACTTGTCTTGATGAGGGAGGGCAGCAAGGCAATATTCAAGGCATTCTGAGAGCTGCGGTTTTTAAATAAATTTCAGTCATGCAACTAAAAAAGAGTATTAGGAAAGGATGTCAATCTTTTGCAACCCATATGGAAGCGGTAGCTAGGGATAAAGTGGCAAGTATTGAAGACCATCCGGTCTCGAGGAATTTTGAAGATATTTTTGGGGAAATCCCAATATTTCCATCAAAGAGGGACATTAATTTCTCTATTGATTTTGTGCAAGGAGTTGCCCCAGTGTCCAAGACACCTTACAAAATGGACACACCAGAATTGAAAGAGTTGTCGATGCAACTTGAAGAGATTTTGAAGGAGTATATATGCCCAAGTGTGCCACCTTGGGGAGCCATGGTTATTTTTGTAAAGATGAAAGATGGAACCTTAAGGTTGTGTATTGATTTTAGACATGAACTAAATAAGGTCACCATAAAGAAAAAGTATCATTTGTCGAGGATTGATAATTTATTTGACTAGTTGAAAGGTGAAATAATATTTTCCAAGATTGACTTGAGGTCAAGTTATTATCAAGTGTGGATAAAGAAAGAAGACATCAACAAGACAACATTCAGGATAATATATGAGCATTATGAATTTACAGTAGTGCCATTTGGGCTATCAAATGCCCCGACAATTTTCATGTGCCTGATGAATGGAGTGTTCAGGGAGTACCTGGGCAAGTTTGTGATTGTTTTCTTAGATGATATCCTCATCTACTTAAATAAATAAAGGAACATGATAATCATTTGAGAATGGTGCTGCAAGTTTTAAAAGAGCATAAATTGTATGCCAAACTAAGTGCATCTTTTATCAAAAGAAGATTCACTACTTGGGGCACATTATATCAATAGATGGGATAACAGTTGATCCCAAGAAAATGGAGGTCATTAGAGGATTTCCAGTGCCAAGAAATGTGACAGAGCTCAAATAGTTTATGGGTCTTTCAGGTTATTATCGAAGATTCATAAAAGTATTTTCAAATATTTCAAGCCTAATCACTTCTTTGCAAAAGAAGTGAGTGAAATTTGAATGGAATTTGAAGTGTGTAGAGAGTTTTCAGCAACTAAAATGCATTTGAACAAGTGCAACAGTATTCAATATTGCAGATCCAGATGAATATTTTTTAGTGTGCACTGATACATGCAAGGAAGGGCTTAGTGGAGTCCTCACTCGAAAAGATCATGTGGTATGCTATGAGTCTCGAAACTTAGAAGAGCATGAGAGGAATTATGCTACACATGACTTGGAATTAGTAGTCATTGTACATGCATTAAAAATGTGGAGACATTACCTCACGGAGAGAAGATTTGAGCTAAGGACAGACCATTGTGATCTGAAGCATTTGTTTGGATAGGCAACATTAAATTCCAGACAAACTAGATGCCTAGAATTTATGACTAAATATGACTTTGAAATAAAGCATATCAAAAGCATAGAAAATAAGGTGGCTGATGAACTCAACATAAGAGCTCATGAAATGCATATTTCATCCATTGGCATGTTCAACACATATTTAAAAGAAATAATTATAGAGGATGCAAATTCAAACAAAAAATATTTAAAAATAAAAGAAACATTACATCAAGGCATTTTACAACATAAATTGATTATTATGAGTTGAAAAAGGATGAAATCATCATGTATAGAGGGAAAATATATGTGCCAAATTCAGGAGAGCTGAAAAATATAGTGTTGAGGGAAATGCACATTGTGTCATATGTTGGGCACCGAATATATCTGAAAACAATTGTAGTTGTAAGAAGCCAATACTTTTTGGCTGAGAATGAAGAAGAAGTGGCTAATTACATAGCTAGGTTTCTAGAATGCCAAAAGGTGAAAACAGAACATAGACATCCAACGAAGTTTCTATAGCCATTTCTCACTCTTGACTGGAAATGGGAAGTGGTTACAATTTATTTCAATACAAATATTCCCATGATAGTGAAGAAACATGATTCCATCATGGTGTTGGTGGATAAATCATCAAAATTTGCACATTTTATTCATGTGAAGACCACACACAAGGCAACAAACATTGCAACGATTTACATGAAGGAAGTTGCTAGGCTATATGAGGTGCCTAAGGCAATTGTTTTAGATAGAGATCCAAAGTTTACCTCTCATTTTTGGAAAGGTTTGTTCAAAGGATTTGGAACAAATTTAAATCTCAATACATCGTATCACCTAGATTCAGATGGGCAAACATAGAGGACTAATAGAATCATTGAAGACATGCTCAGAGTGTATGTGATGGACCAGTCATCAAAGTGGGAAGACTACATCCACTTAAAATAGCTTTCTTACAATAATGGGTATCAAGCCTCATTAAAAATAATCCCATTTGAAGCATTGTATGGTAGGGAGTGTAACACACCGATGAGTTGGGATAACCAAGCAGACAGATCTATCATCGGGAAATATTTGTTGTGGGAAATGGAAGAGAAAATGGCAAAGAAAAGGCATAATCTAAAGGCTTCCCATGACAGATAGAAAAGTTATGCAGAAAATAATATAGTTTTTAGCAATATTAAAGTGGGCGAACATGTTTTATAAACTTAGTCCAATTTATCCCACTTGCATCATGGAATTTGTTCTCCTCTAACTCTCTCATATATAATTGAGGTGAAGGAGGCCCTTTAAGCATGAAATAGAGTGTGATGTAAAGCTTGCTGTGAATGAAGCGTAGCCAATGTCTCTTTCTTTTCAGAGATAAGCTACCCCATTCTTCCAATTTGTGTTCTACAATATTTTTCTCTCTTATTCATTAATAAAAGTTGGGTTTCACTATATTTCTTTGTTATCTTCTATATTTTTGTTTTTGTCTCATTACGTTCTCAACATAATCCAGATTAGTGGTATCAGAGCATTCTACTCCTTGTTGTTTCTCAGAGTAGGTCCCCGATGAGGTCAAGGCATAGAGAGTTGGGTCTCGAGCTAGTTTCACTTGAGGACAACTATTCTCACCATCCCAAGAGACCTCCCATGGTGAAAGAAAAGAGAGATGACAAAGAAGAAGATCCTTTCAAGACGTTGCTTGAAGAAGCCCTCGTGCGACAAAGTAGTGAGATGATGGAAAACTTTGCTCAAATCCTTTGAAGTCTATCGATGGTGACGAATGAGGCATCTTCAAAAAGCAACCATTTCGCAAGTGCGACGCCCTTCAAGGTAAAGTCAATTTTTATATCTCCTTATTTGAATGCCAAATAGATGCACATGCTCTAGAAAAATGGTTGAATCTACTAGAAGGTTATTACTCCTTCCAAAAAGTTTTCAACAGTGAAAAGATCACATTCACGCTCCTTAAATCCATTCCCCATGTCATGGCTTGGTGGGAAGGTTACTGGGAGAGGTACACCATAGATGAATCTACACCATTAAGGAGAGAACCCACTTGGGTGGCCTTTGTAGATTCCCTAAAGGAGGAGTTCTACCCTGTCGGAAACTACGATGACCAGTAGATGAGGTGGATGACTCTGCATTAGAAAAGAGATCATATGGTGTCAGATTACACTAACATATTTCATACCTTGCACTAAAAGTTGGGTATCAAAGACTTCGATCGACACCTCGTTTTGAAGTATCACAATGGTCTGCACAGGTACATCCAAACATAGATGGATTTCTTTGATCCGGATTTATGAGTGGAATGAAATGAAACCATAGATTTATAATATTAACATAGAGACACAGTGAAAAATAATAGAGATACAGTAAAAATTGACTTCTATTAAATAAGAAATATGATGAAAACTGTAAAATGCAAACTGAAAACAAGCTTGCTAGAATGGTGGCAGCTTATCTCTGAGAAGAGATGTGACAATTACACTCATTCATAAGAAGATGAGTACAATGAGGCTTTGAAGGAATTTTTACAATAAACATGAATGCCAAGATCCTGGACATCCAAAAACCTAACCCTAGGAGATGAAGCGCCAAAAGTCATGTGGGCCCTGTTGGGGTAACTTAGTACATCAACTTCTTGAGGTCGTAACTTTTGCATACGATCTTTATTTATGGAACACGATAGCTCATTGGAAATATCTCGACAAGGAGATTCACTTAGGGGGATCAATCAAATCCTTGAACCATCATTGAGGTGCCTGGTCGTGAAAAAATGTCACTTAGGCCCTCAAAATGGCCCCGTAAGTTTGGGACCCAAAAAACTGCTAAAAGTAGTAAGTTGCCAAAAAACTGTTTTGAGCCAGTTGGAAAAGGTGAGTGGCCACTGAGGTCCTCTTGGATCACTCTTCCCCTTAGGAAGCAATGTTCTCCATTTAATTGAGTTCCCCCATCAGATGAGGAAATTTCTGTTGAATTTAGCCCCGGGTGAGCCACTTGCGTTGGTATAGGAGCTTCCCTGCTTTGACAACCCGATAAATATGGATCCTCTGCTCGCGAGTTCCCTTGAGTTGTGTGTCCATGATTTTATCAGTGGATTCCTATTCCATGAAGTCAGGGTTGAGATCTATTGGTTTCAATTGTTCTTCTATCTTCGAGGTGTCCAATAATGGTGGAAAATAAGGTCGAAGGAGGTCCACATTGAACATTGGGTGCAAGCCAAGGAAGGGAGGAAGGTTGAGCTCAAAATCATTCTCACCCACAGCCTTTGTGATGGAGTAAGGTCCATAACGGAGTGGGTGAAGATTATGATGAGGCCCGGTAAGGTGTTCTTTCTGCAAGTGCAACCAAACTTTGTCTCTCGCCTTAAACTGGTGTGGCACCCAATGTTGATCATGGCGCTGCTTGTACTTGGGATTGGACTTCTGTAAAATATCTTGAACTTGTTGGCGAATGTGTTTGATATTCTCAATGAATCGGGTAGCTTTGTCAGCTTCAATTGGATCATGTGACGAGTCTGCCTAGGTGGCCGCAAGGGGTAGTGTAACATCCATGGGACCCAATGGTTGAAATACCAACCCCGCCTGAAAGGGGATGTGGCTAGTTGAGCTATGTATGGCTTTGTTGTAGTTGTGTTAAACATAGGTAATACTATCATCCCAGGTGCGGGGGTGATTGGAGTTGTACATGTGCAGGATGTGCATGATCATCCAGTTGATGACCTCGGTTTGACCATCCGTCTGGGGGTGGAAGGCAACGGACTTGGTGAGCTTGGTTTTCAGCCATGACCAGAGGCTCGACTAGAATGTGTTGAGGAATCAGTTGTCCCGATCTGAGATAATGGTTTGTGGTATACCAAAGTGTACCCACACTCGTTCAAAGAAGAGCTTAGCAGTGCCCTCCGTTGTGATGCTCTTCTTGCAGGTGGCCAAAATCGTCATCTTGGAAAAGTGATCAACAACCACAAAAAAACTGTCATTTCCCCACTTGGTGGACGGAATTCTCAACATGTAGTCCATTGAGATGGATTCTCAGGGCCTATCAAGAGTAGGTAGAGGAGTGTACATGCCTTTTTTCTTAGTGGTCGGTTTGGAAATAGCGCAGGCAGTGCAAGACCAAATATACTTGCTGACATCCTTTCAAAGTTTCAGCCAATACAAATGTCATTGCAACATTGCCACTGTCCTTTCCACATCGAAGTGTCCTGCCACCCGATTGTAGTGGAATTCCCAAATCAACTTCACTCGCTCACTTAATGGAACACAAAGATGGCCCAGATGGCAGAGCAACCCGTTCTGCAAATGAAAATTAGTGACAACTGTGTTTGTGCCCAACATCTGGTAGGTGTTGGCGAAGTCAGGATATGTCTAATAGAGGTGGGTCCATACGGAGGTCTTGTGGTTGAAAGAATATAGAATTGTGGTGAGTGTCGCAACTGGAGGTTGGTTAAGCCAATCAATGACTCAGTTGGTACTTATTGTTTTATACTTGATGTTGAGGTGGAACTGCTACAAATATGTGGACCACTTCCGATGGCGATCATTCTACAATTTCCCTTGTGTCTGCATGAACTGCAATGAATTATGATCAGGGTGGATGGTTATCTCCTTCCTGATAATGTAATTCCTCCGCTAGTGCAGGCTTGCACAATGGAGTACATTTCTTTTTCATAATTAGGATACTTACAGACAACATATGATAGTGTCTCAATATGATAGGCCATGGGGTGGCCATGCTGAGTGAGGACTGCACCTACAACATAGTTTGAAGCATCTATCTTGATCTCAAAGGGTTATTGCAGATCATGTAATAAAATAAATGGGGTTGAGCACAAACATTGCTTCAGATCATCGAACTCTTTCTGTTGGGACAAGTCCCACATAAATGTTTTCTTACCACCACCCCTAGTTATTTGGTTGAGGGTCCATGCAATATGGGAGAATCCCAACACAAACTTGCGATAGAAATTAGAAAGGCCTAAGAAGCTCCAAAGCTCAGTGAATATGGTTGGGGTTGGCTAGTCACAAATTGCTTGGATCTTGGTTGGATAAACATGCACACCATGTGCATCAACAATGTAGCCTAGGTATTGGACCCTATCCATGCCGAAGGAGTATTTTTCCAAGTTGGCATATAGCTTGTGTTGTCATAGAGTGTGTAGAACCTATTGAATATGCTGCAAGTATTCTTCCCAAGTCTTGTTGTAGATGAGGATATCATCCAGATACACCACCAAAAAATAATCAGTGAAAGGGCGCAATATATCATCCATCATCCTCAAGAACGTTGCTGGGGAATTTTTCAAACCGAAGGGCATGACCAGCCATTCAAAAAGACCTTTTTTTTACTTGAAGGAAATTTTCCATACATCTGTCTGCTCTATTGGGACCTGATGTTATCCAGACTTCAGATCAATCTTACTGAAGTATTTGGCCCCCTTGAGCTGATCAAGGAGATCGTCGATTCGAGGAATCGGGTACCAGTTCCTGACTGTTATTTTATTTAGGGACTGCTAATCAATGCAGAGTCGTCGGGTCTCATCTTTATTCTACACTAACACGATTGGGCTTCCACAAGGTGATGAGTGGGGTTAGATGTTCCCCTTGTGGAGAAATTCTTGGATCTGATGCTTGATCTTCTCATTTTCTAGTAGAGAATGACGATAGACTGGCCCATTGGGTAGCGGTGCGTCAGGGGTAAGATCAATGGGATGCTTGACCTGATAGTGCATGCGTAACCCAATAGGTGATGAGAAGATGCCTTTGTATTCTTCCACGACCTTATCCACTATCTTCTGCTGCGTAGAGAGGTCAATCGCGGAGGCCATGGACATGGTTGCAACCTTTCGCTCACTCTGAGAGTGAATCACGAAGAAGAAAAAATTATCGGTCTGAGAAATGACCTTCCTACATTGCTTGGCAGAGATCAAGGAAATAACACTAGGTGGGACTACCTCGGGTGTCTTGCACAATTTCATGTTCAAAGTAATAATAACACTGTGAGTCCTAGACTCATATACAACATCATGTTTCCATAAATAAGGTTGGCCCAAAAGAACATCAAAAACTTAAAGGGGAGAAACATCACACAATACCTCATCTTTGAATGGCTTTATGTCATATGCCAAGTGACACTATTGGTTGACACAAAGATCGCTTCCTTGAGGGAGTCATCCAATGGTGTAGGGTTGTGGGTGCGACGTTGTCGCCAGGGCTAGTCGCTTGATGACCTTTGCCGATATGAGGTTTTTCTGGCTACCGCTATCAACGATGAAGTGAAACAGAGTGCCTTTCACCCACATCTGTGAATGAAAGAGGTGCTCATCTTCCTCTAGCTCATTAGGTTCACTAGGCTGGATCTTGGTGGTAACAACAATGACATTGGGTTCCGCATCAATGATTTGTCTCCCCTTTTCTTGTTCTGACTCAGAGTCAGAACACGCATCTGATTCATAGGCTTTTACCTTAGCCACCAATGACTACTTTGAGCGGAAATCAATAGTGTTGTGTCAGGGTCTCTTATGAAAGTTGCACCACTTCCCGGTATCTTTCTTCATCTTCCCATTGTCCTTCTTTGATCGCGTCTTGGACAGGTTTTCCTGAGGTTGCCCATGTTTTATTGCAGCATGGACTGGTTGTCCTGAGGTTGCCCATCTTTTCTTGTAGCTTGGACTGGTTTTCCTGAGGTTTCCCATCTTTTCTCTTTCCTTTTTTCTGTGGGTTGGGGTTTCCCTTGCCCTTCTTCTATTGTGAGGGGTTCCCAGACCCAAACTTCTGTGTCTTTTGTTTAAGCTTCTGCTCAATTTTGATGGGATATTGATAGGTCGCGCCCAAGGATGAGATGTCCAAAAAATCTATTTTTGTATGGGTGTATCTATACAGATCGTCACAATAATTGAGCACTAGATGTCGCTTAGAGTCTTTGATACCCAGCTTGGTGCGCAAGGTATGGAAGACATTGGTGAACTCTGGCATTGTTTGGTCTCTTTCCTGTCATAGTATGGTCCATCTTGTATACAAGTTGTCATAACTTCCAACAGGGTAGTACTGCTCCTTAATAACATCCTTGAAGGAACCCCAAGTGGGTGCAAATGAAAATAATGTGGATCCCTCTATTTCCTATTTCTCATAGAAATTCTCCCACCAATTTTTGACACGGGGGATGTCCTTAAGGAGCACAAATGTAATCTTTTCTCTATCGGAAAAGTTGTGGACAGAAAAACACCCTTCTAGAAGGTTTAACCATTTATCTATGGCATCTGCATCTATTTGACCTTCGAATATATGAATATCAAAATTGATTTGTACCTTGAAGGGGGTAGAACCTCCACTTGAGGTGGATGTGTCTCTTGTCGGCAGTCGTCAAAGGATTTGTGCAAAATTTTCCATCATCTCATTCCTTTGTCGCTCAAGGGCTTCCTCGAGCAACATTTTGAAAGGATCTCATGTCCTGTCATATTTATTTTTTCCCACCATGGACGGTTTCTTGGGCATGTGAGAGAAGTTTTCCTCAAGAGAAACAAGCTCGACACCTAACTCTCTATACCACGACTGCGTCGATGACATGCATTAAAAAAACGACAAGGAGCAGACCGCTCTGATATTACTAATCTGGATTTATGAGTGGAACGAAATGAAACCATAGATTTATAATATTAACATAGAGACACAATGAAAAATAACAGAGATACAATAAAACTTGACTTCTATTAAATAAGAAATATGTTGAAAACTATAAAATGTGGACTGAAAACAAGCTTGCTAGAATGGTGGTAGCTTATCTCTAAGAAGAGATGTGACCGCTACGCTCATTTGCAAGAAGATGAGTACAATGAGGCTCTAAAGAAATTATTACAATAAACATAAATTCCAAAACCCTATACATCCAAAAACCTAACCCTAGGAGATGAAGCACCAAAAGTCATGTGGGCCCCGTTGGGGTAAGTTAGTACATCAACTTCTCAGGGTCATAACTTTTGCATACGATCTTCGTTTAGGGTGCATGATAGCTCAATGGAAAGGTATTGACAAGGAGCTTCATTTAGGGGGCTCAATCGTAGGCTTTGGATACAATTGAGGTGCCCTATCATGAAAAAATGTCTTTTAGGCCCTCAAAATGGCCTTGGAAGTATGGGACCCGAAAAAATGCTAAAAATAGTAAGTTGCCAGAAAAAATGTTTTGAGCCAGTTGGAAAAGGTAGGTGGCCACCGAGATCCTCCTAGATCATTCTTGAACATCTCCTCACTGGGTGCTACTTATCGATATGTAGTCAAAATTGAGCAGAAATTCAGGCAGGAAAGTAAGCGGGGGTTTGGGTTTGTAAATATGCCACAACATAATCATGGCAAAGGAAACCCTAGCTCACAGAATGAAGGATAGAGAAAGGAAGGCCAACCTCAAGAGATCCATTCCAAGACACGAGAAAAGAAGGGTAACAAGAAGTCTAAGAAAGACACTGGAAAGTGGTGTGAGTTTCACAATAGCCCCTGACACAACACAGATGAAGGTCACTTGAAACAATCATTAGTGGATGAGCTCAAAGAAAAAGAATTAGAACTTGGCTTGGACTCTAATCCAAAAAACAATAAAGGGAAAAAAATCATCAATGCAGAACACACTACTACCATCGCGGCCACAACAATACAACTAGAAGAACCAAAAGAGCTTGAGGAGGGGGGGCACCTCTTCCATTCACAGATGTGGGTAAAGGGGACCCCACTGCATTTCATTGTTGAAAGTAGGAGTCAGAAGAACCTGATATCAGCTGAGGTTGTCAAGAGATTGAATCTGCCAATGATACCACACCCCCAACCATACACCATCGAATGGTTGACCCGAGGACGAGACATATGTGTCAGCCAACAATGTCGCTTGTCCTATGGAATCAATCCCTTCAAGGATGAGGTAGTGTGTGATGTTGCCCCACTTGAAGTTTGTGATGTTCTTTTAGGACAACCATATATGTGGAAATTTCACACTATCTATGAGTCTCGAACCCGCAGTGTCATTGTTACTCTAGGAGGTCATCTCTAAAGGATACTAGAGGTAGCTCCAACTACTGCTACTTCATTGATCTCGAAAAAAAAATTTTGCAAAGTAATCTCTCATACCACAAAGTTTTCCCTCTTCACGGTCCAGTTAGATGGTGAATAGAAGGTCACTGAGACCACTATAGCCTCAGCCCAAGACGTTTCTATCCAACATAAGTAGGTCAACAAGATTGTAGAGGATCATGAAGAGAATGAGAGTATTCCATATGTTCATCATAGCTCTATTGGCCACGAACCTTTTTAGGTGTGCTTGGGGTTCCAACTATTAGTCTCCATTGATATAGCTCTTTTTGTTGCATCTTCACCAACATAGTCCTCCCACACTTAGACCAAGGCAGATCATGCAACCAGATCTGTTGAACGGATCCAACACTTCCAATACGTTCATGACATCCTCCCATGGAAAAGTACAAGCATGAGATCTACTTCAACAAGGCAAGCAACTCACCAAGGTTCATATTCATCATAATTTTCCCTATCTCTCGAGGGAACTTTATGCAATGGGGACCATTGCTTCCTAAAGGAGGAGGAATGATCCAGGTGGATCTCAGTGGCCATCCACCTTTTCCACTGAATTTAAATTTCAATCCTATAGCTCTTTTTGTTGCATCTTCACCAACATAGTCCTCCCACACTCAGACCAAAGAAGATCATGCAGCTAGATCTATTAAACGGATCCAACACCTCCAATACGTTCATGAAATTCTTCCATGGGAAAAGTACAAGCAGGAGATTTACTTCAACAAGGCAAGCGACTCACCAAGGTTCAGATTCATCATAATTTTCCCCATCTCTCGAGGGGACTTTATGCAATGGGGACCATTTCTTCCTAAAGGAGGAGGAATGATCCAGGTGGATCTCAGTGGCCATCCACCTTTTCCACTAAATCAACATTTCAATCCTATGGTTTTGATAAACCATGATATTCACCCTTCTGATGGGGAATGGAATGTAATGCCATCTTCATTTATTAATTACATACATCATGTAATGATTTCCTTGTGGTATTGTGTACATGCCTATAGCATAGCGCTAATGCATCGAATCCCATTAGAACTCCACAGTTAAGCACACTCAGACTAGAGTAGTACTAGGGTGGGTGACCCCCCTGGAAGTCCTAGTGTTTTACATGCCTATGGAATTTTATAAACTTAGTCCAATTTATCCCACATGCATCATGGGAATTGTTCTCCTCTCACTCTCTCATATATAATTGAGGTGAAGGAGGCCCTTTAAGCATACAATGGAGTGTGACATAAAGCTTGTTGCGAATGAAGCATGGCCAACATCTCTTTCTTTTCAAAGATAACCTACCTCGTTCTGCTAGTTTGTGTTCTATGTTGTTTCTCTCTCTTATTCATTAATAGAAGTTGGGTTTCACTGTATTTCTATGTTCTCTTCTATATTTTTGTTTTTGTCTCATTTCATTCTCGGCATAATCCGGATCAGAACACTCTGTTGCATGCTTAAAGGGCCTCCTTCACCTCAATTATATATGAGAGAGTGAGAGGAGAACAATTCCCATGATGCATGTGGGATAAATTGGAGTAAGTTTATAAAATACCATAGGCATGTAAAACACTAGGACTTCTTGGGTGGTCACCCATCCCAATACTACTCTAGTCTAAGTGCGCTTAACTGTGGAGTTCTAATGGGATCTGATGCATTAGAGCTATGTTGTAGGAATGTACATAAGACCACTAGGAAATCATTACATGATGTTTGTAATTAAAAAATTAAGATGGCATTACATTTCATTCCCCATCAAAAGGGTGAATATCATGGGTTATCAAGACCATAGGCTTGAAATATTGATTCAGTGGAAAAGGTGGATGGCCACTGAGATCCACCTGGATCAAGAATTGTTTATGCGCATGTGCACAATTTTTGTCATTGTATTAGGAGTATATAGTAGGTCAAAATCATTAGCAGATGATGCACATTGTAGTGGACAACTTTGACATTGACCAAAGTGGAAAATTTGCATTGTGTTATGAGCATGCTAAAATACTAGTCACAAAATTGCAATGTCAAGATCCCTTCATGTACTTAACAATTCCCATGAATTTACGATCATCTTTTGTTGCCTTTGGTGTGCACATATTCATGATTATCGATATACATGTGAAAATGTTGTGATCACAGTGGCATAGATGGACGTCTCAATAGATTGTTGCATGTAGAAGACCAACAATCAAATTACCCTCTACTCTTTGTCTCTTCCTCTTCTCATTTTTTGTACACATGTAATCTATAATATGAATACACAAGAAAATGAATGATTTCTGATCACTTAATAGATTATTTATACACCATCCTAAGATATTAAACGGATTGGTAAGATGATTAGGAATGAGTAAATAAATTGGTAGTTGTTTATAGTAAAGTTTCAATGTAACATTCTCACTATAATCTCCAATTTAATTAATGCATAATGCAGATATGAATGTGGCTATGGCCAAACAATGCAATATGCAAATTGTATTTTCTGATTTAAAAAAATATAATGTGGTACCAGCTGCTGGGAATATGTACAAAGATGGGGGCTAAGTTTTCCAGAAGAGAAGAGAGTGTCTAAGAGGGGTCCAAGGGGGAAATTAATTATGGGTATTAATTCAACCCATATATCTTAATTCTATTATCATTTGGGGAAACCTTCTATTTATGTTTGAGTGTATGAGATCCCAATCATTAAACTTGTGTAAGAGGGTGGGTGTGAGAGTGACATAACATAGTTATTGGAAGTGTTAGTACTCAGTTTACAATGTTAAATTTTGGACTTTTGGTGAAGACAGGCAACCTACTAGAATAATGACATTCTTGCAATGCCATTATAAAGCATCATATTCTTCGCCAGATTGGTTTTTGCACCATATCTAAACTGCTTATGTTTAATATTGTTTACAACCAAGAGTCAACATTGGCAAAAGGGCCAAGCTCCATTAAATCCATCAGGTATAAAAAACCAAGTTCACAGGTTATCGAGCCAAGCACCTACCATCAAATACAACATAGGTTAGTACCTACTACTACTAGACACACGACACAACAGTCATGATAAAGCACCAGCACACAAGGAGTTCACGAGCATGAAACTTTAAGAGATGTCACGGGTGTTGAAGTGATAGATTCAAGGCAATAAGGGAAAATTGAAACATGTGTTGTTTTTATATTTATAATAATATTGGATTGGCTTGGTGATAACAATAAATAGTGACCCTATCAGCTATGCAAAACACCAATTGCCAAGCAAACAGAGATCACATGGCAAATTATGACAGATGGCTAATATGGGCATATAGTTGAATTCTGTGTTTACTTCTTATAAGTGCACTAACAGTTTGTTGATGCTTTCATGTATTGAAAACGCCATGTGACTTATGGATAAGTCTGGTTTTGTATGCACATAGAGGTTGTGTAAGTGCCCAGGTGATGAAAATCTGCCAGCATAGACATCGGATGCCAAATGCTCAATCGATTAAGTCGAGAGCTAAGTCACTCAACACAAGGTGCCATGGGAGGAGCCCACAAAGAGGTCTTCTTCATGCACTATGCATCAATTTTGTCCACAACTGTCAGCATTAAAAAGAATTAAAGGGTTTATGTCTCATGCATATGGATATTTTCCTCTGCATACACAAAAATAGAAAAACACCACACAACACAAGTCACCAAAGCCAGTGTAAACCCCAAGCTTGTTGACAGATGTCTTAAGGTTTTTTTATCAAAAAATACCAAGGTGACCAATACTCATCTCATGCCACATCATTGAAACCTGTCGACAAAAGTTTCCAGTCAATTACCAAAGCTGCCACAAGAAGAGAGCCTACCAGAGGCGTTGTATTTGTTCAACATATCGATTATCTGTTAAGAGACAACAATGGTATTTCTTCGTGGATATATTGATTCTGTTTTCTGAATAAAACGCGGGGTTTTGGTTTGCACATGTGCCCAGTTAAGGCACATTCGATGGTGAAATAGTGGTAGCAAGTTCAATGGAAGAAATGCCCAGAAACTCTGTACGCTAAGGAGAAACAGAGCTCGAGTTTCCAGCAAGTTGTCGATCATTTTTCTAGCATCAAGCTTAAACAGTGAATCCATATAGCAGGCGCAGTGGCAAGTGATCAAGGGTTTAAACGAAGAAGTCGACTTGCTTCTGTGGATAACGATTCCCGTTGTTGGGCGAATCTTTCTGAAGTATGGGCTGAGATTGGTCATTAAAAAGGGTTGATATTCTATTTATCGCAAGTACCTGAGTGTCAATCACCAAGGCTGCTATCCCCTGTCTAAGTCAAAGATTAATGGTGAAGACGAAATCATCCAAGGGCCAAATGCTAGAGGAGGAGGCTCACTGCAAGGGAAATATTAAATATCAGGTTTAGAAGCCACTCTCTCAAATGTCCAAAGGATATATCCCAAGGATGAACATGCAGGGGTGTATTTGGGCGATGTCATCGATGGATTATAAGTACCCTATCCGACAGAGATCAGGCCAGGTGTTGGAACAACAGATCACAATGGTGTTGAGAGCACCAAGGTTTCCAATCAAACGCCAAGCCACGAGGAAGTAATCACCGGATTCAAGTGTCAAGATTAGGATCAAAGGTCGAGGAGGGCTCAAAGTGAACACCATAGCCAGCATATGAAATCCCGAGCCTACATTCAAGTTTTAGCATCGAGAGCCAACTCAACGCCAAAGAAAATGTCAAGCTTCGGGCTATAGTAAATTCTCTAACTTAATTGAGAGAAAAAGGGATGAGAGTGGTGAATTATTACTGGCAGTGACCCAAAGAATACGCCTTGGTCATATCATAATGGAGGATCGTGGCCAACATAGACTTGGCAGTCTACTATTGCATGCATTAATATGGGAAGGGAAGATCTAGCATCTAAAGATAGAGAATCAACTATTAAAAGACTAGCTCCAGATATCTTGTGACAGTTCAGGATTTCCAGGAAGGCATCCCTACAGTTGGCAGAGTATTTTGGTGGCAGGGAAAATGGCAATCAGAGATATCATTTCCAGATTTTCAACAATAAATCAATTAGTTCCAAATCAGCAGATTTTAAAGACGCAGATGGCAAGGCATTTGATTTAAACTGTCCCAGATTTCCTGCACAATATCATAGATTGTTTTTTCATAGCAGATAGGAAGAAGCGGTGGATGTTTTTTTACTATTTAAGACAATAGTTTGTAACACCAAGAGGAGGAGGAGGAGTCCGAGAGGGTAAGGCCTGAGAAGATATTGATGAAATAGCATCCAGTCTGAGTTATTGTAAGCTTGAGGGCATTGTATTTCTGTGATCGCTTTTGACATTGGAGATCTATGACGTTTGTTTTTATTAGATCGTGATTTCTCTCATTTAAACATTGTTTTTCCATCTTCCTTGTTTTACATTCTGTTTTTCATCTTACTTGAAAGAATTGCAGACATTGAGAATCAATGGCTGCTCATGGATGATAGATTCCCGAGCGGTAAATATTTTGTCATGACTACCTATTATCCATGTGTTTTGTTTCAAGTACCGTTGCATCCGTTTGACAAAGAGAATCTTGGTTTGATGAGGTGTTCTACTTTTCGTTTATTCCCTATTCTTCTACCATTTACATATAAACATCTTATCTGATATACAATTTGATTTCCTTCGATCAACAGGGTGTTTACTTGACTTCATGCCCAATGGTGTTTTTACTGATCTGCATTTAGCTTGTTACTCTTATTTTTTCTCTTTCCATCTACCTGATCCACCTTATTTCAAAACCCAAAACACATCCTTATTTATAAAATCATTGCAATAACTGAAGATGTGCTAGGCTTGAACCTATAGTAGTCTAGGGGCAACTTCTAGCACTAACAAGAAGCATGGGGTTGAAGTAAAATCAACATTAGGCAGAGTGAGCAGTCAACTATCTTGGGAAAATAAAGGAAATTCATATGGGAAAATAAGCATATTTCACATTCAGTCTAGGCATGAACAATAAGGGTAGAACAAGGAAAAAGAGCACCAAAGCTAGAGCAAGGGGCTTGGAGAATTCTGGAGCATGTTTTTGGAGCGTTTTGGAGACGAAGATTGAAAAGCTAGGTTGTCATGCCCGAAGAGTGAAATCTTGTCGAAGTTGCATTGTAACAACAAGTGTTGTTGTTGTTTGCTGGTAGATTTTCTTGGGAGTGAGTTCGCTTGAGTTCCCAACAGACAGATTCATGGCTACCTATGCCAAAGAGACCCTGATAAATGAATGGGACACCCGATGGACTGAGAGCAGTGAAGAGATACATTCCCTGGGTTGGGCAGGTCAATAGGAAGAGAGCTAGAGGAAATTCAGGATAGTTGTAGGAGAATATCGGTGTATTCTAGTTTATTGAGTTGTGAGTGGGTTGTGAGAGCCACCCTTATTTTGTGGATTCCTAGCCCCAACACGGGGGTGTCTTCTTGTTGATATTTGGAACAACAAGTCTATAGTTGGGTGGAATGTCCTTCCCAATCAATTGGTTGCACAAACATTTTAAAAGATAAGTGTTATACTATTTTCTAAGTTTTCTTATGAGTGTTATGGTTTTGTTTTACCTTGTGCATGAGAATGGTTTTTATTTGTTATTGCAGATGATTATTTGGTTGCATTATGTTAATTTAGAATGTTGTATATGCATTTAATTATGGCTAACAAAATCTAGTTAAATATGTGATTAATTCGTAGTTGGTAAGCTATAGGAAATGAATTTGAAGAAATTTTAGAATTTGTGTATTTTCTGCAAACAATATTTTTTAGTTAAGCCGGGGGATGTTATAGATTGGTATCATAGCTATAGTTTCAACACCAAGCCTGCATAGGTCAGACTCATCACACAAAAGTCAAAATTGCGGAATTTAAGCTCAAAGGATGTTTGCCAATTATTTGTTAAGATTACTCCAGTGAAATTGGGGAAAATTCAAGAGGAATTTGAGGAAATTGAGCTTGAGGGGTTAAAATCCCCAATTTTAACCTTTGAATGGGTGTTTTTTGACTTGTAATTGGTTGAATTTGGGATTTGCAAGATACCCATGGTAAAATTGGGTGAAATTGGGCAAAAAGCCTAATTTCTACAACAAAATTCATTGAGAATTTGACGTGGAAGTGTCGAATTTTGGGTGCAGAGGTCGAATTGACATGCATAGGGATGAAATTGGCCATTAGAAGCTTAAATTCAGAGTTCATGGTGGGCCTCACAAATGTTTTTGAAAAAAAATTGGAATTGGAAAATTGGGGAAATTTTTTGTAGTATGATGTGAACATGACTTGCCAAGGTGACATGAACTTCCAAGTGGCAGGTCCACGATGGTGGTCAATGGCGTAGTGCCAAGTCTGGTAGTGAGGTGGAAAACCATTGTTGCGGGGTGACGAGTCTCGGTATTGACCGAAACCATAAGGGGTTTTGCATCATGAGGAAAGTGGTTTTCTAGAGGTCTTCTACGATGCGAAGCCGGTGGGAGGATGCCACATGTAATTGGACAGTAATTTCTATTGCATCATGAGGTGCAATTAACCCTCACTCAAGTTCACGATACAAATCAATGTGGGTCATTTATCTTCCTATCATCCCCATTGTTAGATATGGGAGCCAACAATTTTGCGAGCTCAAGAAAAAGGAGTGCGGGATGGGACCCACCCATCCCAAGAACCAATGGTTGAGTGACAAGTGGTGGGACACAGTGGCAAGTCCATGGTGGCAGGCCATGATGGCAAGGATACTAGCGAAGCGACGATCGATACCACAAGTGGTATCAAAGAAGGGAGGTAAGTGATATCATTTGGTGCCATGGTAGTTTTGGAAATGTTCCTTGGTGATATGAAAACAATAAGAAGGCACCATGTATCATTAGAGAAATCACTACCGCATCAAGGAGGGTTATTAACCCTCATGCATGTTAACGATGCAATATTGTTGTGGGTTGTTGATCATCCCTCGATCTCCATCGTTAGATCTAGGAGTATGCAGGTTGCGTGCGCCAGAGGAAAAAGGGTGCGGGATGGGACCCGCCCATCCCAGAAACTAATGAATGGACATCACATGAAAGTATAACAGGAGAGGTAGCATCCCCATCCCATTCATAGTCAAAGAAGGTGCCAGGTGGGCATCCGGGTATGGTGGGGCTCAAAATATAGTTTAATTTATAAAATATAGGTAAAGAAGGAGAGAAGCAAGAAGGTGATGAAGGTTGACAAGGCAGGGCCAAGGTGGCCAAGAGGGTGACATGGAATCACCTCAGGGTGCCATGTGGACCTATAATTCCACATTAGCAATGACATCAACAAAGATGCCACATAAGAAATAATTTCCTATAGTTTCACAAAATAAAATAAGACTAGATCCAAACTCGTATTTTGGCCATAATTGGAGCAGATTAAGTTAGATTGAGATGAAACTCATGGGTTTCATCAGCAGTGAGGAAATATACAAAGCTTCAAACAGGGCCACTGTCCATTTTTGTTTGGATATGTCAAAATCTTCAAAATTGATTTTTAAAGATCTGAGTCCAGATCATCGACAAAGATCTAGATTAAGTTGAAATTATTGGAGAAAGTCCAGAAAACAAACATGAAAATACTGTGTGAAGGTATTGGTCGAATTCTTAAGAGTTTGGAGTGGAGGTGCCAAAATAGGGAAAAATCCACTATTATGGGCAACTTTTTAGGGATTTTTGGGATTTTCAGAGGAGGAAAAGGGTCCCTAGATGGAAAATTAAAAAAAAATAAAATTACTTGACATTTTGTATACTCATCAAGCTAGACGAATTTAGTTTAGTGAATTTTTTCTATAAGTGCACACTTTGGGAGATAGCTAGTTTGGTTAAAAAAATTGTCTCGAAAAAGGGGTGAAAATGACAAAGTTGCCATTTTCATATTGCTACAGTTTTTTACAAGAGCATCAGATTGACAATATGAGAGTTTCTATGAATTCTTTTCAATCGTTGTAATATATGAATCATACAAAATTTTCTCTGGTTCCTGTCAATTTTACTTCTACAAGTGCCAGAAGTTGATGTTTGCGATTAATTGCACCAGAATGAAAAGTGTACAAAAAGAGTAAATTAGCAATATTCATATGACTATAAATTTATACTCAAATCTCATAATTGATAAAGAAAGAACTTGTTGGAAATGTATTGGAGAGAAGAATCCATCTATCAACCCATAAAATTGATCTGGGTAATGCAAGTTACAGTCAATGCAAAAGAAGATGATTGGTGGCATTAAACCATAGAAAAAAATATTATGCATTCTTTTCCAGAACTCTGTGTATATATATTTTTTATAGAAGAAAATTATTTGTATGCATATTTTTCTTTCAAAATTTAGAGGTACAAGAAAGAAGTTTGGTTCCTATATGAGAACCACAACCATGGAAGATGCCCAAGGGTCCTACAAACACGAAGAGGAATTTAGAGGGCTACATGTTAGCATGGGAAATGTTGAGATAGATTCTAATGGAAGAAGAGACATGCATGAGCCTGTAACTATGATAAGCCTACAAAAAGAAGTGCAAAGATATAGGGTTGATAATGAGAAGACTATGAAGTCTCGGGAAGAGATACTTCAAAGTTTGAATATGTTGTAGAGGAAAACCAATAGAGACATTGGCATAAAGAAAGAAGCTAGTGTTAGACATGTGACAACATTCAAATCCCATAGTAGAAGGGATAAGCATGGCAATGATAGAAAATCAAGCAGTATGAGTAGGTGCCATCATGCCCTAGATAAATCTATTAGGCGAACTCATGCAATTTTAGGGCCAGGAAGCAGTCCAAGTGTGTATTATGTTAGGAGATAGAGGAGAAGGCTCGAGGGAGACATATTGCAAGGTGAACTCAAGAAAATCAAGCCACCAACTTTCAATGATGAGCATAGGAAGGGAGAAGAGGCAAAGGCTTAGCTATTGGAAATGAATAAATATTTCCAATTGCATGATTATCCCTCTAGGGTAGAAGCAAGAATTGCAAACCTACCACTTGCAAGGAAAGGTAGCCATGCGGTGGGATCAACTTAAGCAATAAAAACACCTTGATGATAGGAAGGTCTCATGGAGGTAGTTCAAAGGATATTTCCAAGAGAAAGATTTGTCAGAGCATTACTATGAAATGAAGATGAAAGAGTTCTTTGAACTCAAGCTGGGAAGCGTGACAATGGATGAATATGAGAAAAAAATCTTTGAATTGTTGAAGTCTGTGGAGTTCATAAAGGATGGGAAGGTAAAAATCCAAAGGTTTCTAAGTGAGCTAGCCTCTTTCTACAGTGGAAAGATACAATTTGATAACCCCAGGAATTTGGAGGAATCCATAAGGAGAGAAAATGATGTTTATGAGCATAAAAGAGGGAGGAAACTCTTCCAAAAGACTTTGAATGAAAAGATTAAAGGAAAGAGAGATCAAAGGAAAAAAGGTTTTAAGCCACCCTTTTTCAAGAACAACTCCCAATAAAATCAACAAGGATAGTTAACCCAAAATGAGCACAAGACAACAAATTCATTCGGGAAAAATTCAAGGCAACAACCTATACAATGTTGGGGATGTGAAGGAAATCACTTATATAGAGACTTCACTCACAAAGGTGAAAGAATGAGGATTGTCCACAACATTTAGGGGGATAAAAAAGTTGAAGATATGGGAGGAAGCATGCCAAGGATATATGCATCCTTGGACAAGAAACAAGTAGAGTATCAATCGTCCATGATTGAAGTGGAAGGTAAGATTGATAACCAACCCATAACAATTTTAATTGAATTTGGAGCTAGCCATATTTATATAAACTCTGACATTGTTGAAAGATTTCATTGCAAGGGAGTAATCATAAAAAATCTTGGTTGGTTCAGTTAGACACATGGGATAAGAGAAAGATCAATGAGTTGGTTAAAGATTGTTCAATAGACATGAATGGACTCAACACAAAGGTGGATGTGAACATCATACCATTGAGTTCATATGACTATCTAATTGCATGGATTGGTTGGAAAAACACCATGCTATCCTATACTGTTACAACAAGAACATAACTTGTCTTGATGAGGGAGGGAAACAAGGCAATATTCAAGGCATTTTGAGAGCTACAGTTGTTAAAGAAATTTTATCCATGCAACTGAAAAAGAGTTTCAGGAAAGGATGTCAATCTTTTGCAGCCCATATGGAAGAGGCAAACAAGGATAAAGTGGCAAGTATTGAAGACCATCCGGTCTTGAGGGATTTTGAAGATGTTTTTGGGGAAATCCCAAGATTTACATGAAAGAGAGTCATTAATTTCTCTATCGATTTGGTGCGAGGGGTTGCACCAGTGTCCAAGACACCTTACAAAATGGGCACACCATAATTGAAAGAGTTGTAGATGCAACTTGAAGATATTTTGAAGGAGCATATATGCCCAAGTGTGTCACCATGGGGAGCCACGGTTCTTTTTGTAAAGATGAAAGATGGAACCTTAAGCTTGTGTATTGATTTTAGACAATTGAATAAGGTCACCATAAAGAAAAAGTATCCTTTTTCGAGGATTGATAATTTATTTGACTAGCTAAAAGGTGAAAGAATATTTTCCAAGATTGACTTGAGGTCAAGTTATTATCAAGTGTGGATAAAGAAAGAAGACATCAACAAGACAACATTCAAGACAAGATATGAACATTATGAATTTATAGTAGTGTCATTTGGGCTATCAAATGCCCCAACAATTTTCATGTGCCT
>WSFP011407318.1:0-25264 GCA_009831015.1 Picea engelmannii
TCCAATCTACTACAAACCCCGTCAAAGTCATTAAAAAGTATGGGATTTTTCAGTTTGAAGAAGATGCTACAACTACTTCATGGCATGTTTCCTCCCCTCTTAACCTAGCACCTGCTACTCATCCACTTCCTAAATTAAAAGAGAATCTCAATAGGTTTTCAGGGAATAACACGGTCACTACAAATGAACACTTGGTGGCATTTTCTAATGCCTGTCACAACATAGGAGCCAATGATGATGACACTTGTATGTGCTTATTTGTAAATTCCCTGGAAGAGAAGGCTGCGACTGATTTCTTTGACCTCCCTCCCAAATTTCTTTCTACTTGGGAGGAGTTAGTTTATTGGTTCAAGTCTACCTATGGGTAGTCCAAAATCCTAGCCAAGTAGTTATGGGAATACAATAAAATTTCTTATAAGGATGATGAAACTATCAATTCTTTCAACTTGTGTTTCACCAAATTATATAACCAAATTTCTGAACTCATTAGCCCTCAGAACCAAGCCGCTTTCATGCATTACTATAATGATTTACCTTCCCCTTACCATCATAGGCTTGAAGAAAAGGCCATTGATAACCTTGGTTCATCTCTGCTTACTTGTTTATAGTATGAAGAACAACTTGAAAGAACATGTCTTCCCAAGCGATATTCAATTAAACATATAAATATGTCCACCCTCTTACAAGACATGAATAATCGAATGATAGCATATGAGAAAAAATGAAGTTTCCTTTCGCTTACCCCTGGGGATTCATATTCTTCTTCACTGCCCTTTAGAAATCCTAAAGAAAACAATTTTCAGCCTAAAGAAATCATGCCTCATAGCTGGTGTAAATTTTGCGAGGAACACCATGAGGAAAGTACTTGTGAGGTAAAGAAGAGTGCCAGAGATAAAATATTTGGTAAAAGACATGAAACTACTATTGTTGTCCTAGACTTTGCAGAGCCAGAGGATGTTATGATCATAAAAACTAGGAATAAATCCTATGCTCCAAAAGGTAAATATGATCCTCCTCGCACTTCTTCAAGACCAAGCTCATATTCACCAGCTTCTACTGTTCAGGCTTCTAAATCTCCTGACAGACAAGGAACTACCTCCCCTCTTCCCTATTCCAAACACAACATTCTCAATCAATTGGCCAATATTAAAGCTGATGTTACCCTCCTGTACATGGTTGTTGTCTCAGAGCAACAAAAGCATCTAAAAAATTTATGAAAGGAAAAGATTCCATTGTAGCCAAACTCTCAGAAGAGGTAGATGAAGAGGATTCAACTGTAAATAAAGTAGGTGCACATAACTTTAGACACCTTGTAAAAAAAACCCCCATTTTTTTATTTCTGTAAATATTATGGACAAAATAGCCCATTGTTGTTTCATTGGCAGTGGTTCAGGCCCAACTGTAATGTCAAATATTATTATGGAAGAGATAGGCTTGTCTTGTACAAATGAAAACGCTAGAAGAATGGTCTCTTATAATATTTTACAACAAACGACCATAGGTGAAATCAAGGACGTGACCTTGGTTTTGTGCTCACATCCTGAAATAAGGACAACCTTTAATATTCAGGTAATCAATATGCTAGTGAGTAATTACTCAATCATCTTAGGAAGAGATTGGAAAGATTTGATGGGTGTATACCTCTCGTTCGACAGGACACATTTATCCATTCCTCGGAATGGTAAAAACAACATAGTCCTAAGGGAGGGAAGAATTTCACCTTGCATAGAAAGCGTCCCACAACCTAATGTGAATTATATCGAGGAGGACCTAGGAGTGTATTCCTTCTTTGTAGATGAGGACAACGCTACCTTGGAATAAATCGACATAGAATATGGGATGTGTCATATGCACTTTGATGGTTCATGCTCCAATGAAGGAAATGAAGTTGGTATTATCTTGTACTCTCATGTGGGTAAAATTCATAACTTTTCCTATAGGTTAGAGTTTTCTTGCACAAACAATGTCACTTAATTTGAATCATTACTGTTAGGCATTTAAAATGCCTATAATCTAGGTTGTGGTCACCTTACAGTTTTTGGGGATTTCGAAGTCGTTGTAAACCTCATATGTAATATATATTCTCCTAGCAACAAGTTAATGAAACGTTACACCCAAACTGTTTGGGCACTTATCTCGAACTTGCTATCTTTCAACATCACTCATGTTAAAAGGGAATTGAACTCAATGGCTAACAGGTTAGCTGTTTTTGCAGCCTCTCCTACTCGACAACTTATGCCACAAAGACCTGATTGTACCTTTCAGTATTTATACCATTTGCACATCCCTGACAATGTAGTGTCATGGAAGGTCTTCCCTAGTGATGAGAGCATCTGTGATTTCATCCAAAATGAACCTTATAAGCCTAAGGAAATTATATCAATAGAAGATAACAAAATTCCGAAGGGCTTGACTCCTTTAGAAAGTTCATTTTCATCAAGTGATGTAGGAAACAAGGAAAAACATAAAGAAGAGGAGTCAAAAAGGAAAGTGGGCAAAACCATTTCCTTGAACATTGGGACACCTGATTGTGCAAAGAATGTTAAAATATGCACCCAATGTTCTGATGAAGAAAAATTGAAGTTCATTGAGTTGCTTAGTGAATTTCAAGATGTTTTTGCTTGGTATTATGAGGATCTTCATGGTTTTGATCGTGATGTTATACATCATTCCATTCCTATCAAGGAGGGCATAAAACTGGTTAGGCAAAAACAAAGACCCATTAACCCTGCACTGGAAGCAACTATTCGAAAGGAGTTGGAAAAACTCTTGAAGGTTGGGATAATTTTCCCTGCTAAGTATTCTGAGTGGGTTTCTAATTTGGTTCCCGTTCGGAAAGAAACATGTCATATTATATTATGCATTGATTTTCGTGCATTGAATAGGGCCATTATTAAATACCATTTTCCTCTCCCTAATATAGAAATGATTTTGCAGCAAGTTGCAGGGTCACAGATGATGTCCTTACTTGATGTTTTTTCTGGTTACAGAAAAATCAAGGTAAAAAGGATAGATAAATACAAAACCACTTTTATTACTCGTTGGGGAAATTTCTCTTATGAATGTATGCCTTTTGGATTATCTAGTGCAGGTTCCACTTTTTAAAGAGCTATGCAAATAGCTTTTGACGATTTGATCAACAAAATTATTCATATTTATCTGGATGACTTAACTATGTATTTTAAAAACCGATCAAATCATTTCGGTCATCTTAGAAAGATTCTCATGCGATGCAGGAAACTTGACATTTCTTTCAATCCCTCTAAGTCTGTTTTAGGTGTTACCAAGGGCAAGCTCCTTGGGCACATTGTCTCTGATTCAAAAATAAGCATAGATCCCGAAAGGATTGCTGCTATCCTAAGTCTTCCGGCTCCTACTTCCAAAAAGGAGGTTCAAGCCTTTATGGGTGTTATTAACTTTGTTCGTAGGTTTGTTCCTGATTTTGTTGTAATGTTCAAGCCAATTCATAATATTCTTAAGCAAGATCGCTCCTTTTCTTGGATAAATGATGTCGAAAATGCTTTTGTATGGATCAAGAAGGTAATCAGTTCCACACCGATTTTGGAGAAACCAGATTTTGAGAAGGAATTTATGATATATACTAATGCCACAAAGGAAGCAATTTTTGCTATCCTCATGCAATTTGATGACCAAATAAATAAAAAACTAGTGGCTTACATGAGTCAAATCTTGTCAGATGATGAGTTTAAATATTATTTTATTGAAAAACATGTTTTGGCTCTTATTAAAGATGTTGAAAAGTTTCTCCATTTCATCTTAGGTAAGCACACACTGGTAAAATTCCCTTTACCTGTTGTCAAGTTTTTACTCTTGTAGACTTATCTTTTAGGGAAGCTTGCACATTTGCTTTCTAAGATCCAGGAGCATGATTTAACTATCATGACTTCTAACACCATCAAGGGATGTGACTTAGCCCTTCACTTATCTCAACATGATGAAACAAATGAAGAAATTGATGAACATGATAACTCTCTATCAACATTGTTTTACATTGACAATCAAATCCTTCATATGGCTGAACATCCTTGGTATAAAGATCTGGTTTATTACTTGCAAAATCAAAGATATCCAGATAACTTAGATAGCCATCAAAGAAGAAGGCTTCGTCTTGAATCCGCTAGATACATCATTATAGGAGACTTCTTGTTTAGGAGATCTATTGATGGTATGTTACTTTGTTGTGTGAACAATGAGGAAGAACATAAATTGTTGCAAGAGACTCATGGTTCTTCAAATTCTGTTATTCATGTAGGAGGTCACTTTTCTACTAAAACTATCGCTTTTAAGATTATCAGGAAAGTTTACTATTGGCCTTCAATCTTTTGTGATTCTTATATTTTTTCAAGATCTTGTGACAAGTGCCAGAAGTTTGTTGGGAAAGAACGTCTTTCTGCTATGCCTTTACAACCTATCCTCCCTGATCCTCAATCTTCATCATGGCAAGTTTTTATCTTGACAACCACAGACTATTTTACGAAATGGATTGAAGTTGTCCTGCTTAAACATTCATAGGATGAGCAGGTGATTTCTTTTCTTGAAACTAATATTTTTTCCAGATTTGGTCTTCCTTTGTAAATTATTACAGACAATGGTCTCGCCTTTATTTCTGCTAAGCTGACCCAGTTTTTAGATAAGTTGGGGGTTAAACATTTTACATAATCAACTTATTATCCCCAAGTAAATGGGTAGGCTGAGTCTACAAAAAAGAATCTGGTTAGAATTATCAAGAGGCTCTTTGAAGATAAGCCTCATCAATGGCACACTTTCCTCACTTACACCCTTTGGGTAGATCACACTACCACCAAGGTGAGCACTGGTTGCACTCCTTTCCAACTTGTCTATGATCAAGAAGCCATTCTGCCTACTGAGATGGAACTTTCCTCCTTAAGGTTAATGCCACAGGTTGAAGAATTAAACTCTTCCGATGTTTCTCAAAGAATGAATGCACTTTTGGCTTTAGAGGACCAAAGGATGTTTGCCTTGGATAATATGAAGAGAAGACAACATATTGTTACAATTTATTTCAACAAAAGTGTCAAGGATGTCAAATTTAAAGTTAACGAGAAGGTATTGTTCTGGGATTCATCTCATGCCGATAGAGGAAGGCATTCAAAGTTCCAAAAAATATGGTTGGGCACAAATATCTCTTTTGTCATGGGCACAAATTCTTACATCCTAAAGAACTTACAAGAGCGATTATTTTCCTATAGCACTAACGGTTCCCACTTAAAACACTACATGGAACCAAATTGAAAGTTTTAACTCTGTATGGAATGCTTTTTGTATTATAGTTTGTTTTATTTTCTTTGCTTTTACATTTCTGTTATTTCATTTCTTCTTATTTCAATTCTGCTGTTTCATTTCTGCTATGTCATTTCTTGATATGTTGTTTCTTTTGACTTCATTTCTTGTCAAAATAAAATGTTGGATTAGTTTTTCCACAAGGAAATTATTATGCAAAGTATCGTTAATCAATAAAAATCAAGTTACACATCTATCATGGTGTTCCCCTTGAAATTATCATTGAAATTGTTATATGCTTCAACTATTGTTTTATAAGATAGTTGGTTTTATCCCTCTTCTAATTTCCTTTTCTTCCATCCTCTCCAAGATTCAAAAGAGATACCAAAAAAACATTTCTCCTTGAATTCAAGAACGATTTAATATGATTAATCGGATGATTATGCTTACAGGGATAAACCCCCTCATACTTAACACTTTCCATGAGTTATTCCCAAAATGCCAGTCATTTTCCCCTTAAATCCGCTCACTTGCCCCTATTGCATAATCATTCTGATGTATATCTTCTTGATATGCTATTACTGGTTTGCAAAACCAAACATTTTGATTTCTTAATATGTTGGAAACATATTTCCCTATGGAGTCACCAATTTGTTGATGATTAAAATCGCAACGATGAATTTTGCCCGCAAAGGGTTGCTAAAGCAATCTTTTTTAATTACGATAATAATATAATACTGGTAGGTGGTGTTAGCACTCTGTAAATATGTTCGGCTAATAAAAAAATGATAGAGGTAACTTTTTCAACCTTGAGACCCAAAACTATCCTTTAGGATCTGGAGAGGGCTCTCTCAGGAGACACTGTCTCAGCTCAAGATATGGCTTTAAAAGCTGTTGGCTAGATTTAACACCTTTGCATAATATGTTCTGGTTTCATTGGCGTAAGATAGCAATACCTCGGGCTATGGAGTCGATTCAATAAAATGATGGAAACAAAAGAATCAATGACTGAACTTGAGAGGATAAAGGCTAAGAGAGAAACAATATTTAGTTTAAAAGCATTGTGTGTGGCGAGGAGAAAACACAAGAAGCAACTTGGAGCACCGCTGAGGATGAATTCGAAGTTAAATTTAGAGGAAATATGTTTTGTCTAAATGGCGCGAATAAGGGGCGCTGCGTGATGAATCCCAGGTTCAAAAATTTGTTCCAATTTAGACAGAAAAATATATGAATAAAGACAAAAGGAAGCACATACACAAAGAGAGGAAACAATACATCCAACTGCTACAATTAGAATCTTTTCATCAAAGCTATAGGACTTTTGCATTAAGTTTCATTCGAACTAAAATTACATTCAATGGACATTGTCTATACTAATTTTTCCAACCAACCTGGCTTACATTGAAAAGATCAAATATATAGGTGAGGGTGCGCTTGGGATACCCTGATATTCTAACTAATATGTATAAAAACTAGGAAACCGATTGTCTGCACTAAATGACTCTTCACGTGACGCTTTTCCAAGAATAGACAACAAATACATTTGGCTACATCATGACTGTTTGAAATCCTCCTCAAGGATTTTGGTTATCGATCAGTCTCGTCATGAGGGAGTGATGTTTCAATGCTTTCCTTCAATCAAATATCTAAACGGACAAGTGTTTGTCAGAGTCCCGCTATCTGTTGTAACGACTTTGATTTATGTCACACCCTCATTTTCTAGGGGAAGATATGTAGGACAAGTGGTTGTAGAATGTCATGGTCATTATCAAAATGAAAAAATGTCTTAGAGCGATGTCTCCTTCAAAACTGTCAAGATTTTCTTTCTTTTTGCTAATACAGGAACGAACTCAACTAATCTTGTTTCTTATGTTCGCTGGCGAGAGCTGTGCGGGCTTTCTCCTCGACCGCTTCACATTCTCTCGAATGCTCCACATACCCTTCTTCTGAAAACCTCTGTGCTTTGTGCAGCTGTACGATTGTATCCTGCACCTCTCTGAGATGTCTTTTGAGCCACATCACATTCCCTTCATAGCCTTGTGCTACTGACACTTCAATGCTCTTTGTTTCTAGTTGTTGTCTCAGCTCCCTTTTTTACTGGTAAATTTTGAGGATAGCTAGTTTCACCTACTTCAACTACTGAGATGGATATTTATCATTTGTGCCTATGACATCCATCCTCCTCATTCTGATCCTGATTTTTCGTCTTGTACCTTCCACAGTCTCCAACTGGACATTGCGCATAAGTGATTTTTCAGCAAATGATCTTGCACGCGACTTGTCTGGGATTCGGGTTTCCCCAGCTTCCTTATTATTCTTTGTCTTGCCCCTTCTTCGAGGTATCTGTTGTTGGGGAGAAAGGGCCTCTACTATCTGTCCTTCCCGCGTAGGTACTTCCACTCTAGGTTCCACACGGTGTGATGTCATCATTCCCACGAGTAAAGGAGAACTCCCTTTGTATCCTTGGGGATGCCTGTCATGAGAGAGAATGAATCCCAGTCGCTTTGGAGCTCGGACCTGGAAATTCTTCCACTTCACACACCCTTCCTTACATTTTGGGAGGTCTCCATAGCGCAACCAATATTTATCTTACGCGCACTAGATCCGACGAATTCCCAAGATGGATAATTTGATCGACCTGGGCCTGCGAGAACACTTACAGACATAGCATGAATCTGATTTCGCGAATAAAATGGGTGAATAACCTCTGGGATTTATAATAGATCGGGAAAAAGGAGGAATCGTGCCAAGGAATACTGAATTCATGGTGACTAGATGTTTTGAATTGAATTGCATATTTTTCATAACACATCCCCGTGTGTAAGGTATAGGCGATAAGGGTTGTAGAGCATACATGATACGAACACCGTGATTTTTCATTCCTTCGGACTTCATAATGAACTGATAATAGTTACATCACTTTCCAACATGACTTCCATTAACTACTTGACTCGACCTAGGGCACGTAGAGACTGACTTTTAAGAGGACCCGACTCTCTGGGAACAACATACCCGTACCATTTACGCATGTTTCAACTCTAACATCCCTTCCCATTTCCAAGGTCCAACCGACCACTTGCTTACTTCGACCCCTTCATTGTTACATACTAGACTTCACATGTTTTGACACATGGGCAATGACTTGACTAAAAGACAACTCGAATTGAAAAGAAAAATGGTGGCGCTAACAACTGACTCCAACGAGGATGCTATCCTCCCCGCGAGGTAGTAAAGAATAGTAGACCAAGTGTCTGACCATTGGGACTTATTTAGAATCTTCAACACTACAATATGAAAAACAAAATGCAACCTAAAACTATCAATCCAGCTTCTAAAAGACTCAGCATAAAATCAGGGCCTTCACTTTGGGCTTCAATTTTTTGTTGACCTACTGACTCGACACAAAAATAAAATGACTATTTACAATGACATGTGACTCAAACGGATTTTATTTCATTAGATAATGTTTGAGGAACTTGTTGTTTACATGCCCCCAACCAACACACTCCTCATTTAGTTCTTTTAGAAAATAAGAATTATTTCCGTGATGTGCACCGATTTTGAATGGACCCATCCATAGATTATCGAATTTTCTGTGCTTTCCTTTGTCCTCATTTCTCATGTCCCATATCAATACCAGATCACCCAACCAAAAATCCTCTGGCTTAGAATGCTTGTCAAAGGATTTATTCATCCTTTCCTAGAGGAGCCGTGATCAATTGTACACATGTTCCCTCATCTGTTGTGTGTGAACCAGCTGGTTTGTTCTTCTCTGCGTGTCATTTGGCTCAGCCTCCTGCTCTTGCAACAAATTTCTGATGGGAAACCCCAGTGTCATAGGGAAAATTGCGTCTGCGTCGTATACGATCTGAAAAGACAATGTTGAGATGGACTTCTTGGTGGTAACCCAATCTTCCCACATCGCATAGATAATTTTTTTATGCCAAGATTTCTTATTGTATTGCAGGATTCTTTTGACAATCCTGGTCAGGCTCTTATTTGATGATTCTGCTAACCCGTTTCCTTGTGGGTAGTACATTGTAGAATGCCCCAGGGTTATGTTGTAATCCTGACAAAACTTCTCCATCTTCTTGGACTTGAATGCGGTCGCATTGTCTTTTATGATATTGACGGGGCATCTAAATCTCGACAAGATGTTTGTCTCCAGAAATTGGATGATGACTACGTCGGTAGCTTGCTTCGTGGGGATCACTTCTATCCATTTTGGGAAGTAGTCAGTGGACGCGAGTATCCATTTGTGTTGCACTGAGGATGGCTGATTTATTTCCACTATGAAATCCAAACCCCACTGCATGAACGATGCTTCGACTGAGATCGTCTTTAGTGGCAAGGGCTGCAACTTTCTTCTTCCGTCGAAAATATGACACTCGTGGAAACTGGACACTTATTTCTAGATGTCTACGAAGATGGTAGGCCAATAGTAACCCGCTCTTAGGATTTTGTGCATGATGGTTTTCCATTAATGGTGTCCCCCGTAGTCTCCCTTGTGAAACTATTTCGTGGCTCTCTTCACATCATTTTACAACAAACAACTCAACAACATTCCCCTAGGATATTTCGAGTAGAGTGAGTTATCCAGGATGCAGAACTTAACCGCTTTAAGCTTTATAAATTAGGCCTTGGTCTTACTTACGCCCGGAGGGGCCTGGAGATTCTTCAACACATAGATGATGTTTGCATACCACAACAAATCGATGAACTTCTGAGAAACCTGCCTAGTCATTTCTTCCTGAGGACTCTTTGATAGATCGATAATGAAATTGATTCCCATAGCGTCGCAGTCCGACTGCGCCATCAACTTTGTAAGGCCCTGACCCTTGATTAGTTTCTTAGGCTTAATCTCAAGGTCATATTCCAGCATGGCCTCTATCCACTTACCTCTCCTTCCTTTAGGGTTGAGCTGAGTTAGGATATCCTTGACTGAGTTGCTTGGCACATAAGAAATAAGATGGGACTGTAAAATGTACATCTTGAACTCCTTTAGGGATTTTACTAAGGCATATGCTTGTTTCTCCATAATGTCATACCTTAGTGGATCATCTCTCAGCATTCGGCTGAAATAGGCTATGGAATTCTCGAAGTTCTGCTCGTCTTTTTGTAATAGCACGTTGGCAATCGTATGCTCCGAAGCGAATGAAAAAAGGATGAAATCTTTCATGAAGTCTGGACTAGCTAGCACAAGAGCTCTAGTCAGCGCTACCTTGATATCTTTGAATGAATTCCTGGCTTTTGGGTTCCACTTGATCTCGTTCCCCTTTTTGAGCATGCAAGTGATATTCTTTATAATCTCTTCCAGGTTTGGGATGAATCTTCTCAAGAAGTTTACCTTTCCCAGGAAGGATTCCACTTCCTTCTTACTGTGCGGAGTGTCGATTTTTAGGATTCCTTCAACCCTGCTAGGGTCTATCTTAATGCCTTCTTTTGAGATAATGTGCCCCAAAAACTTCCCTTCTTCCATCTCGAAATGTGATTTTTTTGGATTTAGTGATATGCCGAACTTCCTGCACTTCTAGAAAACTTTATTCAGGTGCTCGAGGTGTTGTTCATCGGAGGCAGAGTATATCGTGATGTTGTCTAGATAGATCACAATGAACTTGTCCCCTTCGTCAGCAAATGCTATGTCCATTACCCTCTAGAAAGTGGAACCAACGTTCATCAGGCCAGAATGCATCTTGGCATACATGAAAGTCCCCCATGGAGTCGTGAAAGAATTTTTTTCTCTTTTGTCTAGGTGGACCATGATTTGATTATAACTTAAAAACCATCCAGCATGGACATATTCTAGGACCCCACCACCTTTTGCAGGATATAGTCCATTTTAGGGAGAGGGTAGTGGTCCTTTAAGGACACTTTGTTCAAGTTTCAGAAGTCCACACACAATCTTGTTTCTCTGCTCTTATTTCTTACAAGTACCAAATTGGCTACCCATTTCAAGAATCTTAAAGAAACGATAATCTTAGCTTCGAACAGTTTCTTTACCTCCTTTTCGATCATCGAAAGTAGCAGGGAATTTATTCGTTGCAACTTCTGATTGAACGAATTCTAGTCTTCTTTGAGAGGGATGAAATGTTGAATTACTTTAGTGTCATACACCTTCAAATCGTCATAGCTCCATGAGAAATCATCGGGGAAATCCTTCATGAGCTTGACATAGTCTTGCTTGACCTCTGGACTGAGAATTTTTGATAATTTGATTATTTTTGGGTTCTCCTCAGTCCCGATGTTGCAATCTTCATCGTCCTCTTCATTCACAGTGATCTTGGGATTTCTAGCCACGTCATTTTCGTCAAACAAATTCTCCAGTGGCACTAACCCCTTCGGGATGATGTTATTTTTCAGTTTTACTATGTCCCTTATCATTATCTGGTTCTGGAAAGGGTCGTCATTACTGTGCGCATCTACTCTCCCATCCTCGTCGCAACAACATTCATCGTCAATGTTTGTATTAACGAACTCGTCGCTCATTTGGAGAAATCTCTCCACTTGCTTGTCGTCCTCAAACACCTACCAATGTATGATATTATCGGGCACTGCCAGCCTGTGTTTGAATTCGATATCGTATTTTTTGTTTGGGAATATGGGGATCTTAAAAGCTGAGGCTGAGGTCGCCAACGCATCAGTGATTTGATTTTGCTCCCTTGGGATTGCTGATAGATCGTACTCTGAAAATTCTTCGAGGAGGTCCAACGCCAAATTTATGTATTCTCTCAGCCTGGGGTGTTTGGACTGATATATGCCTTTGACCTGGTTTATGACCAGTTCAGAGTCTCCACGCATTGCGATCCTATTTGCACCTAATTCTTTCAACACCTTCAGGCCCAGAATTAGTGCCTCATACTCGGCCATGTTGTTTGTGCATTCAAATGCAAGCTTGTATGAGCACAGCTTTGTGCCCACCTCAGGGGGGCTTACCCATATGCCAACACCTGCTCCTTCCTTACTAATAATGCCATCAAAAATCATATTCCATATCTCATTTTTCGTGCGGTCTTTTGGGTCGGCGCATTATGCTACTTTCTGCGCGGTTTCCTCATCGGTTGTCATGATGGTTGTCGACTCTTCCTCTTCAAACCTCAGGTCATTATATAATATAGAGGAACTAACCTCAGTATCGATGGAGTATATGGGATGGTTATTTGGCTACATCTTGCTACTTACCATGTATTTCAGCAGCACTTCTTTGTACAACCGTCTATCCTGGACAAAGATAGGAATGGTGGCGTATGACATGTCCATTTGTAGGTTCCCCTTTAACTTCTCAGCCCACGACTTGGAAAAAAACATGCCAAACTTAGGGGGTATGTCTGCCATGACCACATCCATAACCATGTTCTTCGAAGGAATTTGGGCCAATGACACAACCAAGTCTTTGATGAGACCCAAGCACTTGAATTTCCTCAAATCAAAAGAGAAAAGGTCCTTATAGGGCCTGGTGATGTCCAAACTCAACTCGTCCATGATCACCTTTGGCATGAGGTTGTGATACGCCCCCGAATCAAGCATGGTGTTATGCAGGGTCATGTCATGAACCTTTAGATTGATGTAGAACAAAGGGACGTCCTTAATATCACTTGTCTCTTTAACGCACAGACCAAACATAATAGCAGGGTGATCGTCTTGGACATTCAAAGTATCAGGGGTCCCTCCCATTTTCAACATTTAAATCATTTTCTCCTGATATTCACCCTTTCTGATAAGTTTGTTAAAGGGGGAAAAGATTTTGATCTTGGCCATTTCATGCTCAAAGTTAAAGGGGGGAAAAACCTTCTCTAACTCTTTTCCACCCTCTTCTCGGCTTGCTTCTAGCATTTTCTTCGGGGCCTCCTCCTTTGACTTTGCCTTTTCAGTCGCATCCTTGGTCGTGTTGTCCGAAATTAGTCGACTTGTGGAAGGGGTGTCCACCATAGTTTTCCTTATGGGGTTTATTTGTTGAGCTTCAGTGTGTGCCTCCTTGTTCCTGAGGTTATATTTCTTCTAAAACTGCATGATGGCGTTCTGGTAACCCTTCCAGAAATCTTCTATCTCCCAGGACAACGCATCATCTGTTTCCCCAAACCATGCATCATCTATCTCTAGCATAAAATTGTCATTTTGGCTCATGTATCAATCATCTTCGCTCTTCGTTAAAAATAGGTGCGATTTTTTCCATCGCAACAATGCATTTGTTCTTCAAACATCTGATCGTAATCCTCACCCACGTAATTGTTTTGCAACGTAGGCCTTGTTTGCTAGTCGCCCTGGTCTCTCTTCTCCCTCTGTCGAATTTGGGGAGCTTGACGCCTCTTGAGGTTTTTATTTTTGGGCTAGGGATCCTGTTGTTCTTAGGTAGCAGGTCTGTTTCCCACAGACATCCTCTCCATCATCTTCTCCATTGTTTTCATCATCAAATCAAACTTATCGTCCGAGGACCAAGATGTCGATGGATGTGCATCTCCTTGGGGATTCTTATCACCTCTGTTGAATCTTTATTTTATCTTCCTGGACGCCATCATATTTACCTCAACTTCGATCACGTTGCTCATTATCGCATCTAGATTTGTTGATCTTCTTTCTCTCAATAGCAAGGTGAAATCGTTGTCGAAGGAGTCGGCGTATCGCAACTGCACGGCCCTAGGGAGTGGCTGGACTTCTGCAAGAATCGAGTTATAAACCTTCATGAAACGGGTTGATAATTCTTGCACCATCTCCTCCAATGCCTTCTTCATATTATTGTACTGCGTCAACATCTACAAGGGGTTCTTCTTGTATCCCCACCTAGTAATGAAAGATGTCTCAAACACGGTGAAGTCTCAAATGCTCACAGTCGGGAGGGCTTTGAACCATTTCCTCACCTCCCTCGAAAAACTCCACGTGAACAACCTCATTTTCGCATTTGCATAGTCCACCTCCTCTAGGTCGACGAAATCATTGAACCAATCCAAATGCCTCTGGGATGAAACATTCCCTTCAACATCGTAGATCTTGATCCTTTGGTTATAATTTTGGGGCAAATCATGCAAATGGGCTGGCAGAACGAGGGGGGTGAATATTGAGGCCATGGCTCTAGGAGGGTTAGGAATTTGAGGGACATTATTAGATATCAGGGCTTGGAATATCTTCTGGTCGAAAACTATCTCATCCAAGATGGTTTCTAACTTGGAACTTAATAGGGTTTGCTCGAATAATGTGGAAAACTCAAGGTCATCATTGATTTGCGCATTGTCTTTGGGTAAGAACATGCTTTTGTCCAGGTAATAGAACGGGTCTGACGATTTCTCTCTAGTCCTACACAAAATCTTCTCCGAGTCGTACGCATGATCTGTAGGGTTTGGGTCAGGATTTTCTCTGGTATAGATTGTCTTTCGAGCCAGGGTTCCTGAACTGCGCTACTTGATGCTACTGATATTTTTGATTGGAGTTTCTAGGGTAAAGGTTTCAACTGGTACATATGTTTATCCCTCTGTTACCCATAGGGGTCAAACTACAATGTTAGTCATTCTCCCAGAGAAAATCTATTCAATTTCATCCCGGAAACAACGCTAGAATGTTAGCATTCTGTAAATCTATTCGGTTGATAAACATACGACACAAGTAACTTTTTCAACCAGCTTTGAGACCCAAAACTAGACTTTTGGATCTGGAGAGGGCTCTCTCAGGAGACACTGTCTCAGCATGATATATGTCTTTAAAATTTGTTGTCTATATTTAACACCTTTGCATAATAAGTTCTAGTTTCATTGGCGTAAGATAGAAAAACCTCGGGCTATGGAGTCGATTCAAGAAAAACGATGGAAACAAATGACTCGGTGACTGAACTTGAGAGGATAAAGGGGCTAAACGAGCAACAGTCTTTAGTTTAGAATCATTGTGTGTGACGAGGAGAAAACATAGGAAGCAACTCAAAGCACTGTTGAGGATGAATTTAGAGTTAAATTTAGAGGAAATACATTTTGTCTAAATGGTGCGAACAAGGGGCACTGTGTGACGAATCCCAGGTTCAAAAATTTGTTCCGATTTAGACAGAAAAAGATATGAATAAAGACAAAAGGAAGCATGTACGCAAAGAGAGGAAATAATACATCCAACTACTACAATTAGAATCTTTTCATCAAATCTACATGACATTTGCATTAAGTTTCGATCGAACTCAAATTACATTCAATGGACGTTGTCTATACTAATTTTTCCAACCAACCTGGCTTACATTGAAAAGATCAAATATATAGGCGAGGGCGCCACTTGGGCTACCCTTCTCTTCTAACTAATATCTCTAAAAAGTAGGAAACCGACTGTCTGAGCTAGATGACTCTTCGCATGATGTTTTTCCAAGAATAGACAACAAATACATCTGGCTACATCATGATTGTTTGAAATATGCCATGGGGATTTCAGTTATTAATCAGGTCTCGTCATGAGGGAGTGATGTGTCAATGCTTTCCTTTGATCAGATATTTGAATGGACAAGTGTTTGTCAGAGTCCCTCTATCTTTTGTAATGACTTTGATTTCTGTCGTGCACTCATTTGTTGGGGGAAACTATGTGTGACAAGTGGCTGTAGAATGTCATGTTCGTTATAAAAATGACAAAATGTCATAGATCGATGTCTCCTTCAAAACTGTCAAGATTTTCTTTCTGTTTTCGGATACAGGAACAAACTCAACTAATCTTGTTTCTTTTGTTCGTTGGCAAGAGTTGTGCAGGCTTTCTCCTCGAACGCTTCACATTCTTTGGAATTCTTTGCATACCCTTCTTCTGACAGCCTCTATGCTTTGCACAACTACATGATTGTATCCTGCACCTCTCTAAGTTGTATTTTGAGCCATGTCATGTTCCCTTCGTGGCCTGGTGCTGCTGACACTTCAATGGTCTTTGTCACTAGTTGTTGTCTCAGCTCCCTGTTTTCCTGGTAAAGTTCGACGATAGCTAGTTTCACCTACTTTAGTTGCTGATATGGCTCTTGATCATTTTTGCCCGTGACATCCATCCTCCTCATTCCGCTCCTTCGTTTTTGGCTTGTACCTTCCATAGGCTCCAGCAAGACATTACGCATAAGTAATTTTTCAGCAAACGATCTTGCACACATCTTGTCTGGGATTCAGGTTTCCCCACTTCCTTATTCTTCTTTGGCCTACCCCTTCTCCGAGGTATCTATTTTTTGGGAGACAAGGCCTCTACTATACTTCCTTCTTGCGCAGGTCCTTCCACTCCAGGTTCAATGCGGTGTGATGTCATCGTTTTCGCGAGTAAAGGGAGAACTCCCTTTGTATCCTTGGGGATTCCTGTTGTGAGTGAGAATGAATCCCAGTCACTTTGGGGCTCAGGCCTGGCGATTCTGCCACTTCTCACGCCCTTTCTTACGTTTTGGGAGGTCTACATGGTGCGACCAATATTTATCTTGTGTGCAGTGGATCCGACGAATGCCCAAGATGGAGAATTTGATCGACCTGGGCCTGGGAGAACACTTACAGACAAAGCATGAATCTGATTTCGCGAATAAAATGGGTGCAGAACCTCTGGGATTTATAACAGATCGGGTGGAAGGAGGAAGCGTGCCAAGGAAAACAAAATTCATGGCGACTAGATTTTTTGAATTGAACTGCATATTTTCCATAACATATCCCCGCGTGTAAGGTATAGGTGATAAGGGCCGCATGGCATACATGATACGAACGACATGATTTTTCATTCCTTCAAACTTCATAATGAACTGATAATAGTTACAACACTTTCCAACGTGACTTCCATTAACTACTTGACTCGACCTGGGGCACGTAGATACTAACTTTTAACAGGACCTGACTCTATGGGAACAACATACCCATACCATTTACACATGTTTTGACTCTAACATCCCTTACCATTTCCAAGGGCCAACCGACCACTTGTTGACTTCAACCCCTTCATTGTTACGTACCTGACTTCACATGTTTTGACACATGGGCCATGACTCGACTAAAATCCGACTCTAATTGAAAAGAAAAATTGTAGCGCTAACAGGTGGGACCCCTTTGTAGACTAGAGGTGAAAATATAGACATATTACACTTATATGTTGATGTTGTTATGATGTTTCCTACACAGTCCTATACATTTGATGATGCAGTCTTGGTTCCATTTGATATGATAAATGGGCGGTTGATGCATGGTTGCTAAATGCTTGTGATACAGGGAAGTTCTATGGTTATGAGAAATATATTGTTTACAGGTGATATGTTGTGATATGTTATAACATTGATTACTTATCCATATATAATTTATGCAAAATATAATGAATGGGAACTTGATCAAAACAAAAGGAAAAACTATGGAAAATTTCTAAGCTATGGATTTTTTTTTATGTATAAACCTTTCTGAAATTGTGGACCTAGCTATTATACTATGTGTTTTGGTTAAAGGATTATGCAATTTTTATTAAAGAGTTGAATGGAGGCACATATGGTAAAGTTAATATATGATTATTTTTTAAGTTATGGCATAAGGTTAACGTATATGTCTTGGGTGGCACACTATACAATAGATATGGTATCACATCTATACAAACGATATGTCATTGAATTTTATATTGGATATGGTTTGATGTTAATGGTGGATGTTATGTTAGTGGGCTAGCTCATACATGGAATTGAATAGGGTCAGGTGAGGAAGCGACGTGCATTTACTGCACGCCACTCCAAACCTCCCTTGACCCCGTCACCCTAGCATAGTTGCATTGTTTCTATGTTGGTTGTGGAAGCTCCGTGATTTCAGGTTTCGAAGGGGAAAACTCAACCAACTCGTCATTTGAAGCAATTTTCTCACAAGTATGGCTCTTTGATTTCCATCCATGATGGACTCTCTGTATTATGAATCAAATGGTGGCTCAGGATTGCATGGGTTCTGTGTTTTCTTGATTTTTTCAACTGAGTGTCAATATGGTGTTATGGATTCTCTGTGACTACTACAAAATGTTGGTTGTTTTAAGTGAATTATGGGTGTTATTGATTGTAGAGTCTGCACATTGGTTATTGACTCTGCCAGTTTCATTTTTTATGATGATTCTCTGTGAAAAATGGATACAATGGTGCAACGAGATCTGATTTTTATTGTTGAGAGGTTTTAACCACCATTCTGTGTATCAGTGGTTGTCAACTCTTTTTCCCTCTCAATCATTGTTGTGATTCTTTATCCAAGTTTCAATGCAACTATCGACAGTTGGTGTGGTTCTTTTGGCTAAGCCCCGAGTTATTGTTGATGGATCGTTATTTACTTTCATTTCACTGAAATATTTCCACAGTCCAATCTTGGTTGGCCCAAAATGTTTTATAGAGGCCTGTGTATACGAGTTGCGTCTTGACACTATTTTTGCGAAGAGTTTTCACACTCGCTCCTCTCATATCTACTATAATGATTATTGTATGTTGTGAGGTTTCGTTGTCAATTGTTTTCGAAAGTTATCGACATGTTAGATGTTGGAAAAATACATGATCTCTCTGTTTTTCAAGTACCCATCATTGTTTAAATTAACCTTCGTTCCTCTCTGCAAAAAAGTGTTAGAGGCATCTGTGTGCGCCTGGGTTGTTTATCTCGAATTTCTTCATTTTCCACTCAAGCAATCTCTTATGGTTTTGTCAAAATATTGGGGTTATAAGTTGAAGGATTGTGGCATTTTTAAAGAGCATGGATCTTTGTTCTTTCAAGATTATATTTGTGGCCTGTAGTTGATTCTCGATGGTAAATTCTTGAGGATATAAAGGTTATGAGCTCTCTATGTTTTCCAAAGTTGAGAAAACTTTCCTTACCTCTTTGCATTTAAATTCTAAATATCCCGACTTGGAGTCTAACTTTCTTCTACCTTCCTCGGGAACCTTCTGATATTTGTCAAGTTTTGGGTTATCAATTTAATGGTTATGAAAATTTTAAAGGCACAAGCTACCTCGCTTAAAAAACCATCTCTTGGTCGAATCTCAGTGTGTCCTCTCTGTGATGAATTCGTTTGAAAAGAAAAGAAAAGTAGGGTCACATACTGCCCGAGAGCTATCCTTCAAGTTGATTATGGTCTCTCTTACTTTGTTTAATCCCAGCATGATCGTGATTTCATTTAAAGATAAGAAAACACATGTGTGATCGATTTTTTCAACAAGCACGATCATGATTTTGTCAAAGTTTAACAGAGATACATGTGTGTCAATTTCGTTATGTTCTCTTCATATATCTTATGGGAATCACCGTGCAGACTATGATTGTTTTAAAAGGAAGTCTATACATATTAATTCACACAGAGATCAAGGTCGGGGTTATATTTTTGGGGTTGACTGTTGTTGTCGAATCAAGATTGTGTCAATTATATGATTGAATACCTGTGTATATAATTGGTTCATCAAGCATGCTCTTAAGTCTATCCATTTTTTTTAAAAAGGGGAGCTTGTGTGTGGTTGAATTCGGCATGGTTTTGTTAGATGACATGGACTGTTGATTTTCATCCCGAGTCTATTATTGATTACCAAAAATGAATGTTGGACATAGATAATAGGGATCACTGTGCTTATTTTGTTTATTTGAAAAGAAGAGATCAACGCTAGCACATGCAATATTGTGGTTTGAATGGTTATATTGTTACTAGTGAATTGGAAATGTTTGCATAGTCATTATATAAATGAATAGATTGGTATAGATTGAATATTTCTAGGAAATTAAAATTTTTTTAGACAGTAAGCAATCTGTATGAATTTGAGGAACAATTAAATGTTTTGGTCTTGGAAGTGGATGCTTTTAGATTAAATTTGAAATAGAGTTATGATAGTTGATTGATTTAATTTATTTTATGAATAGTATCCATATAATTTCCTCTCATTTTTTCACTTTTTTCGCTCATTATAAATCCCCTCACGATCCCAAATTCATTTTGCATGCCCTATTCACTAAAATTAAATTAAAACTTTGTATGATAGTGATAAAAAATGACACATGGATAGATGGTTGCTGATATGTTTTGGTATTGTTGCACAATCAATTATTTAATGAATTGTAGAGAAATAATCGTGTTCTTACTCCTTCTCATGATATCACTTTTTTGCTCAATACAATCCCCTCAGATATCCCATGAACCCTATTTCACCCTCTTCTCATTTGACAATTATTAAATACATTTTATGGATTGGATTGCATGGGGCTGATGTGATTGTTGAGCCAAAATTTGTTTCGTATTAAGAGAATGTCATGTATGGTCTGTGAAGATCTAGTTGCTAATAATTGATGCATACATGATGAGCTTATTCAGTAGAGGAAGTCATGGTCTAAACAATAGGGGCAAAGGAAATTGGAACAGAGGGCCTAGAAGGCCCAGATTCTCAATACATTTCGATGTCGATCCTCAAGATCTAAACCAACTGTTTCAAGTTGGATGTTTCAATTGGATTGGGAAAGGGATAACCCAGCCTAGACTAGAGAGGCCTCCCTTCCATCCCTAATATGTTTCTAGTATCCCTATTCCTCCCCATGTATATTTTCAAGCTGAAGTTCTCGAGAATGATGGATGGAAGGATATTGTTCACCCAACAGTCTCCCACCATCGTGGTTGGCCAAATTTTTCATTACCTCCTCCTCCTCCACCTGTTAACCAAAATGTTCAGATTGCCCCTGCACACTCACCTGTACAGTCCTCCCACGCAAGCAAAAGAATCAAAACCGATGCCCACCATGTGCATGACAAAGGTAAAGATGTTGTTGATCCCTCCTCTTCTTCAAGTGACTCAACCAAGTCAGTATCATCCTATATGCACTTGAGAGATGATTGCTCCCATGTCATTAGTGAGATCAAGCCTCAAGGTTAGTGAGATCACTGATATTTAAATTTCAAATTGTGAAAATTATTATGGGATCCACAAGGAGGGATATGTTTGATTGATTGTCTAATTATGTTTATTTTTGTTAATAAATTAAAGGGAGTCACAAGGAGTCCCACCTACCAGTTATTATTTAATAAAAAAACCCTTCATTATTATTGTTATTAATTCTTCCCCTAAACTAAAGATGAGTTTTAGTTAACTTAACTAAATGAGGTAGTTGAAATACTTCAACTAATTTGGAATGCATAAATTCCAAATGAGAAGGAAAAACAAGAGGAGAATAGAAGGAAAAAGCATACTAAGGTTTTCTCTTGAGTTTTATTGAGATGGTTCAGTTTTCATTCATTCTTCAATTTATTAAAATCCTAATTATCTTTTATGACAATAGGGTCCTATTGTAGATAGTAAGGTTCAAGGCTAAACCATATCATTCAGATGTTTGTTTTAGAGATGTTGATCTATCTTTGATAGTCTATGTAGACTTGTTTGTTTATGAATTGAGTTTCATGACTAATAAAGGATATTGTGCAGAGTCAAGTGGGAATCAGTCTGTGGCAAGTTAATCCATATTTTAAAGTTTAGTTTTTACTTCTTGTCAAAGTCATTTTGTATGGTTTTCATCGGGGATATCTAAGTTTGACCTTGGTCCATGCTCCCACAGGGATTTTTGTAAAGAGAACGATTATTTTGATTTCTTGGAATGAAATGAAGTGATTTCTATTCTTTCTCATCTATGTTAATATGTGACTTGGTATTTTTTCTTTTGATCTCCACATTTACTTTTGCAATCTGTTATATTCAGAAAATTGTATAAAAATGTTATATTTTGCAACAATATTTTATTTTAAAAACAATAAGCCTAAGCCCTTGTAATTAATACTTGTGGATTGGGAAAAACTTTTTGAGGCTATAAACATAGGCTAATATTCCCATCTATCTTTCCTTAGCCAAGCAATATTTGAAAATGCTTGAGTAAGATAACTTCATATATTTTCCTCAACACCCTGTTGCACTTTACTGCTATAATCATGCCTCTATTGTGCAACTCTGATTTCGAATTGCAAATTCTACCCAAATCGTTGTTGGAACTATCATTCCATGTCTGCATAATCTATTGCAAGTATCCTCCAGTTGAGAGACTCCTTTCATTCTCTATTACAACTTTCAAGTTGTAATCTTCTATCAAAATGTCTTGTCTGTTGTTGCTACCTGCACAATTAGAATTAAAAAAAATAAAGACCATTTACTTACTTATCAATATTCAATCGATTCCCCCCAACTCTATATCTTTGGTTGGAATTGTATTTTGGATGCAACTCCTCTTTTGTAACATCTCTCACAGGTTTCTTCCTATCCTCCTTCTTTACAATCCAGAATTTTCAACTTACTCTTTCAAAGAGTATTTATTCTTAATCTTTGGAGGGTTACTTCCTTGTAACTTAAAGAACACCTATGTGCTCTTAAACGCTTCTCCTCTTAATATCTCAATCTGTAATCATTAATTCTTTGACCAAATCAAATTAAAATGAAAAACCCTTTTTTACCTGTCAAATTCTTCCCAAATATGATCCCGTTGTAAGCTGTGAACATCACCATTTCAACGAGCAAATCCTGAATTTTTTTTTCAAAGAAGATACCTTTTTTCTCAATTCAAAATCCTAAAGAGCGTTACAAGCTATGATACCACTTGATGCAGGGATACCAAGACCTGCTTTAAACTCCTCCTTTCTCTTTCCTCAATGCACACTATCGATCCTATGGTTTCAGCTCTGTTAAAAATTTAAAGTACCCAATATTGATATGAAATCATACTCCTCAAGCCTGCAAACACTTACATTATACATTCATTCCCATAAAGAATGAAATCTCATTTTATCAGCTCCATCGAATAGTTTTAAAACACTTATGCCATTAATACTTGATTATCTCCTCCAATGACCAATTTAAAACACTGTTCTATAACAGGAATTCCACAGACATGACACGAACTCAACTACGATAGAAAGAATTCCACATATGTGATAGGAACTTCTGTAATAACGATTTGAATATTTTATTATACATTAGATTCATTTTTGGGGAGTGTCACGTTCGTCTTTCCTCACCAAGCGCTCGCCTTGATACACATTGGTATCCACTCTTACCAAGATAATGTTTCAACACTTAATCTCGCATCATGATTTAACCAAGCTCTCACCCCAACTGCATTTCCTCTATAACATTTCCCTTCATTGATTTTGACAACACCCTCAACATCCTCAAACTGCAGGATCGTTAACTTGAAGGGTGATCTCTCCAAACATTGCACAACGATCTCATTTAGGTATGGAACTCAATGTTCTCGATGTTCCAAATAGCAATCCCCTTGAATTCAACAATAGATAATTATTTCTCCTCTGGGGTTTGACCACACCCTTTTACAACACAGATCTTCCAGATCTTCACACGATCTTCAATCAACCTGATTTCATTTACCTTTGAATTTGAATCGTATCAAGCACAACGATTTCAATTCCAGAAAACATCCAAAATCTTCTACATGAAATTCCTGTAGCTATCTATTACCAAAACAAACCCATTCAATCACCATGAATTCATGAACTCGTTAATTTAATCACTCACAAATATGTCCATAAACACAACCATTTTCAGACAAATGCATACAAAAAACCTCATTCAATCATAACTATTACACAAAATTGATGGCCTGATCATGCCAAAATGATGTGCTCTGCCTTTCATTAACAAAATAAAAACTATACATACTCAATAACCCTATTCTACTCTCTTGTTGGCCAAATCTAGCTTTCTATGGCCACACCCCGCTTTTTTCTTGCCCGCAGGATTACATAAAATACTTTTGGAAGATGAAAATTCTATATCACAACCAATTCTAACCAACTCCATAAAATATAAAACCTAACTACTTTTAAAAATAATCTTGAAGTTATCTTGATTTGATCCTTATTTTAACTATATGCTCAACGAAACAAATATCGTTACCTTACATGGCATTTGGAAACAAACTTTTATCCTATGTAGAACAATCCAGAGACTTCTAAACCTCTAATGTAAACCATGGAAATATTATAATATTTTACAATAAAACCCTCTCTTAGAAAGTATCAAGGCTCTAAGGCTTGATCATTAATACAAATGGTTTAGGAGAAAATATGCTCTTGCATCAGACTCCCACAGTGGAAATATTTCATGAACTCTTGTTCATGTGTCTTCAATCTTCAATCCTCCTAGATCCCATACTTTGTGTTGCAACTCTTTATCTACTTTGCTACCTTCTTGTTGTTGCATGACTGCAATTTCTGTTTGTATTCTTCCTAGGTCCCAAATATTGTTTTGTTGTTGTCCAATTTCCTTCCTCCTAGAAAATTGTAATTTCAGATTAATTACCTTCCTCATCTCAAAACATCCCCATTCAAACTCCTTCACCATCAACTTGCACAATTCATCAATTACAATATCTAGTTATGTCCTTTGTTGACATATGTTATCACCTCTTGTCCGGTTTTTACATGAACCAAGTTCAACTATTATCACTTCCAAAATGTTTAATAAATCCACTTGTCTTCTCCACCCTTCTTCTTGTTTCTCCATGGAAGACTCACGACCTTGAATTTCAGAATTCTTACACAGAATAAATTTATTATATAAACTAAATTCTAGATGTTGCTTCCCATCATTACTCATTAAAAGAATGGTTATGAACTTACCATATTCACTTTCAGCACACAAAAAATTTGTTGTCTCTTCTGGTCCACAATATTTTGAGTTCTCCTTGGCCATCTCCTGAGTTCTTTTATTTCCTTCTAAGACATATTCTTGGGCTACACTTTTTTGTTGTAGTAGAAACTCTATGCCTTGGTCTTCATCCTTTTCTGCATGCTGATTTCCTTCAATATTTTCATCCTTCTGATTGTCTTTCAAGACAATTTTTTGTTGGGTATTCTTCTACTCAAAATTGAATAGAACTTCATTTACATGAGACAATATTTCCTCGTCACCCCTTTAATCTTCTTCCTCTATATTTGTGCAGACCTTTTCAACCTTTGGGTTGACCACCCAATCCTCCAAAAACTCCAACTCTGCTGCAAAATCATCAATGTATTCCATGTCCTCTCCAACAGTCTTCCAATATACAATTAAATTCTCCTCTTCTTCTTT
>WSFP011407322.1:0-25264 GCA_009831015.1 Picea engelmannii
TCCAATCTACTACAAACCCCGTCAAAGTCATTAAAAAGTATGGGATTTTTCAGTTTGAAGAAGATGCTACAACTACTTCATGGCATGTTTCCTCCCCTCTTAACCTAGCACCTGCTACTCATCCACTTCCTAAATTAAAAGAGAATCTCAATAGGTTTTCAGGGAATAACACGGTCACTACAAATGAACACTTGGTGGCATTTTCTAATGCCTGTCACAACATAGGAGCCAATGATGATGACACTTGTATGTGCTTATTTGTAAATTCCCTGGAAGAGAAGGCTGCGACTGATTTCTTTGACCTCCCTCCCAAATTTCTTTCTACTTGGGAGGAGTTAGTTTATTGGTTCAAGTCTACCTATGGGTAGTCCAAAATCCTAGCCAAGTAGTTATGGGAATACAATAAAATTTCTTATAAGGATGATGAAACTATCAATTCTTTCAACTTGTGTTTCACCAAATTATATAACCAAATTTCTGAACTCATTAGCCCTCAGAACCAAGCCGCTTTCATGCATTACTATAATGATTTACCTTCCCCTTACCATCATAGGCTTGAAGAAAAGGCCATTGATAACCTTGGTTCATCTCTGCTTACTTGTTTATAGTATGAAGAACAACTTGAAAGAACATGTCTTCCCAAGCGATATTCAATTAAACATATAAATATGTCCACCCTCTTACAAGACATGAATAATCGAATGATAGCATATGAGAAAAAATGAAGTTTCCTTTCGCTTACCCCTGGGGATTCATATTCTTCTTCACTGCCCTTTAGAAATCCTAAAGAAAACAATTTTCAGCCTAAAGAAATCATGCCTCATAGCTGGTGTAAATTTTGCGAGGAACACCATGAGGAAAGTACTTGTGAGGTAAAGAAGAGTGCCAGAGATAAAATATTTGGTAAAAGACATGAAACTACTATTGTTGTCCTAGACTTTGCAGAGCCAGAGGATGTTATGATCATAAAAACTAGGAATAAATCCTATGCTCCAAAAGGTAAATATGATCCTCCTCGCACTTCTTCAAGACCAAGCTCATATTCACCAGCTTCTACTGTTCAGGCTTCTAAATCTCCTGACAGACAAGGAACTACCTCCCCTCTTCCCTATTCCAAACACAACATTCTCAATCAATTGGCCAATATTAAAGCTGATGTTACCCTCCTGTACATGGTTGTTGTCTCAGAGCAACAAAAGCATCTAAAAAATTTATGAAAGGAAAAGATTCCATTGTAGCCAAACTCTCAGAAGAGGTAGATGAAGAGGATTCAACTGTAAATAAAGTAGGTGCACATAACTTTAGACACCTTGTAAAAAAAACCCCCATTTTTTTATTTCTGTAAATATTATGGACAAAATAGCCCATTGTTGTTTCATTGGCAGTGGTTCAGGCCCAACTGTAATGTCAAATATTATTATGGAAGAGATAGGCTTGTCTTGTACAAATGAAAACGCTAGAAGAATGGTCTCTTATAATATTTTACAACAAACGACCATAGGTGAAATCAAGGACGTGACCTTGGTTTTGTGCTCACATCCTGAAATAAGGACAACCTTTAATATTCAGGTAATCAATATGCTAGTGAGTAATTACTCAATCATCTTAGGAAGAGATTGGAAAGATTTGATGGGTGTATACCTCTCGTTCGACAGGACACATTTATCCATTCCTCGGAATGGTAAAAACAACATAGTCCTAAGGGAGGGAAGAATTTCACCTTGCATAGAAAGCGTCCCACAACCTAATGTGAATTATATCGAGGAGGACCTAGGAGTGTATTCCTTCTTTGTAGATGAGGACAACGCTACCTTGGAATAAATCGACATAGAATATGGGATGTGTCATATGCACTTTGATGGTTCATGCTCCAATGAAGGAAATGAAGTTGGTATTATCTTGTACTCTCATGTGGGTAAAATTCATAACTTTTCCTATAGGTTAGAGTTTTCTTGCACAAACAATGTCACTTAATTTGAATCATTACTGTTAGGCATTTAAAATGCCTATAATCTAGGTTGTGGTCACCTTACAGTTTTTGGGGATTTCGAAGTCGTTGTAAACCTCATATGTAATATATATTCTCCTAGCAACAAGTTAATGAAACGTTACACCCAAACTGTTTGGGCACTTATCTCGAACTTGCTATCTTTCAACATCACTCATGTTAAAAGGGAATTGAACTCAATGGCTAACAGGTTAGCTGTTTTTGCAGCCTCTCCTACTCGACAACTTATGCCACAAAGACCTGATTGTACCTTTCAGTATTTATACCATTTGCACATCCCTGACAATGTAGTGTCATGGAAGGTCTTCCCTAGTGATGAGAGCATCTGTGATTTCATCCAAAATGAACCTTATAAGCCTAAGGAAATTATATCAATAGAAGATAACAAAATTCCGAAGGGCTTGACTCCTTTAGAAAGTTCATTTTCATCAAGTGATGTAGGAAACAAGGAAAAACATAAAGAAGAGGAGTCAAAAAGGAAAGTGGGCAAAACCATTTCCTTGAACATTGGGACACCTGATTGTGCAAAGAATGTTAAAATATGCACCCAATGTTCTGATGAAGAAAAATTGAAGTTCATTGAGTTGCTTAGTGAATTTCAAGATGTTTTTGCTTGGTATTATGAGGATCTTCATGGTTTTGATCGTGATGTTATACATCATTCCATTCCTATCAAGGAGGGCATAAAACTGGTTAGGCAAAAACAAAGACCCATTAACCCTGCACTGGAAGCAACTATTCGAAAGGAGTTGGAAAAACTCTTGAAGGTTGGGATAATTTTCCCTGCTAAGTATTCTGAGTGGGTTTCTAATTTGGTTCCCGTTCGGAAAGAAACATGTCATATTATATTATGCATTGATTTTCGTGCATTGAATAGGGCCATTATTAAATACCATTTTCCTCTCCCTAATATAGAAATGATTTTGCAGCAAGTTGCAGGGTCACAGATGATGTCCTTACTTGATGTTTTTTCTGGTTACAGAAAAATCAAGGTAAAAAGGATAGATAAATACAAAACCACTTTTATTACTCGTTGGGGAAATTTCTCTTATGAATGTATGCCTTTTGGATTATCTAGTGCAGGTTCCACTTTTTAAAGAGCTATGCAAATAGCTTTTGACGATTTGATCAACAAAATTATTCATATTTATCTGGATGACTTAACTATGTATTTTAAAAACCGATCAAATCATTTCGGTCATCTTAGAAAGATTCTCATGCGATGCAGGAAACTTGACATTTCTTTCAATCCCTCTAAGTCTGTTTTAGGTGTTACCAAGGGCAAGCTCCTTGGGCACATTGTCTCTGATTCAAAAATAAGCATAGATCCCGAAAGGATTGCTGCTATCCTAAGTCTTCCGGCTCCTACTTCCAAAAAGGAGGTTCAAGCCTTTATGGGTGTTATTAACTTTGTTCGTAGGTTTGTTCCTGATTTTGTTGTAATGTTCAAGCCAATTCATAATATTCTTAAGCAAGATCGCTCCTTTTCTTGGATAAATGATGTCGAAAATGCTTTTGTATGGATCAAGAAGGTAATCAGTTCCACACCGATTTTGGAGAAACCAGATTTTGAGAAGGAATTTATGATATATACTAATGCCACAAAGGAAGCAATTTTTGCTATCCTCATGCAATTTGATGACCAAATAAATAAAAAACTAGTGGCTTACATGAGTCAAATCTTGTCAGATGATGAGTTTAAATATTATTTTATTGAAAAACATGTTTTGGCTCTTATTAAAGATGTTGAAAAGTTTCTCCATTTCATCTTAGGTAAGCACACACTGGTAAAATTCCCTTTACCTGTTGTCAAGTTTTTACTCTTGTAGACTTATCTTTTAGGGAAGCTTGCACATTTGCTTTCTAAGATCCAGGAGCATGATTTAACTATCATGACTTCTAACACCATCAAGGGATGTGACTTAGCCCTTCACTTATCTCAACATGATGAAACAAATGAAGAAATTGATGAACATGATAACTCTCTATCAACATTGTTTTACATTGACAATCAAATCCTTCATATGGCTGAACATCCTTGGTATAAAGATCTGGTTTATTACTTGCAAAATCAAAGATATCCAGATAACTTAGATAGCCATCAAAGAAGAAGGCTTCGTCTTGAATCCGCTAGATACATCATTATAGGAGACTTCTTGTTTAGGAGATCTATTGATGGTATGTTACTTTGTTGTGTGAACAATGAGGAAGAACATAAATTGTTGCAAGAGACTCATGGTTCTTCAAATTCTGTTATTCATGTAGGAGGTCACTTTTCTACTAAAACTATCGCTTTTAAGATTATCAGGAAAGTTTACTATTGGCCTTCAATCTTTTGTGATTCTTATATTTTTTCAAGATCTTGTGACAAGTGCCAGAAGTTTGTTGGGAAAGAACGTCTTTCTGCTATGCCTTTACAACCTATCCTCCCTGATCCTCAATCTTCATCATGGCAAGTTTTTATCTTGACAACCACAGACTATTTTACGAAATGGATTGAAGTTGTCCTGCTTAAACATTCATAGGATGAGCAGGTGATTTCTTTTCTTGAAACTAATATTTTTTCCAGATTTGGTCTTCCTTTGTAAATTATTACAGACAATGGTCTCGCCTTTATTTCTGCTAAGCTGACCCAGTTTTTAGATAAGTTGGGGGTTAAACATTTTACATAATCAACTTATTATCCCCAAGTAAATGGGTAGGCTGAGTCTACAAAAAAGAATCTGGTTAGAATTATCAAGAGGCTCTTTGAAGATAAGCCTCATCAATGGCACACTTTCCTCACTTACACCCTTTGGGTAGATCACACTACCACCAAGGTGAGCACTGGTTGCACTCCTTTCCAACTTGTCTATGATCAAGAAGCCATTCTGCCTACTGAGATGGAACTTTCCTCCTTAAGGTTAATGCCACAGGTTGAAGAATTAAACTCTTCCGATGTTTCTCAAAGAATGAATGCACTTTTGGCTTTAGAGGACCAAAGGATGTTTGCCTTGGATAATATGAAGAGAAGACAACATATTGTTACAATTTATTTCAACAAAAGTGTCAAGGATGTCAAATTTAAAGTTAACGAGAAGGTATTGTTCTGGGATTCATCTCATGCCGATAGAGGAAGGCATTCAAAGTTCCAAAAAATATGGTTGGGCACAAATATCTCTTTTGTCATGGGCACAAATTCTTACATCCTAAAGAACTTACAAGAGCGATTATTTTCCTATAGCACTAACGGTTCCCACTTAAAACACTACATGGAACCAAATTGAAAGTTTTAACTCTGTATGGAATGCTTTTTGTATTATAGTTTGTTTTATTTTCTTTGCTTTTACATTTCTGTTATTTCATTTCTTCTTATTTCAATTCTGCTGTTTCATTTCTGCTATGTCATTTCTTGATATGTTGTTTCTTTTGACTTCATTTCTTGTCAAAATAAAATGTTGGATTAGTTTTTCCACAAGGAAATTATTATGCAAAGTATCGTTAATCAATAAAAATCAAGTTACACATCTATCATGGTGTTCCCCTTGAAATTATCATTGAAATTGTTATATGCTTCAACTATTGTTTTATAAGATAGTTGGTTTTATCCCTCTTCTAATTTCCTTTTCTTCCATCCTCTCCAAGATTCAAAAGAGATACCAAAAAAACATTTCTCCTTGAATTCAAGAACGATTTAATATGATTAATCGGATGATTATGCTTACAGGGATAAACCCCCTCATACTTAACACTTTCCATGAGTTATTCCCAAAATGCCAGTCATTTTCCCCTTAAATCCGCTCACTTGCCCCTATTGCATAATCATTCTGATGTATATCTTCTTGATATGCTATTACTGGTTTGCAAAACCAAACATTTTGATTTCTTAATATGTTGGAAACATATTTCCCTATGGAGTCACCAATTTGTTGATGATTAAAATCGCAACGATGAATTTTGCCCGCAAAGGGTTGCTAAAGCAATCTTTTTTAATTACGATAATAATATAATACTGGTAGGTGGTGTTAGCACTCTGTAAATATGTTCGGCTAATAAAAAAATGATAGAGGTAACTTTTTCAACCTTGAGACCCAAAACTATCCTTTAGGATCTGGAGAGGGCTCTCTCAGGAGACACTGTCTCAGCTCAAGATATGGCTTTAAAAGCTGTTGGCTAGATTTAACACCTTTGCATAATATGTTCTGGTTTCATTGGCGTAAGATAGCAATACCTCGGGCTATGGAGTCGATTCAATAAAATGATGGAAACAAAAGAATCAATGACTGAACTTGAGAGGATAAAGGCTAAGAGAGAAACAATATTTAGTTTAAAAGCATTGTGTGTGGCGAGGAGAAAACACAAGAAGCAACTTGGAGCACCGCTGAGGATGAATTCGAAGTTAAATTTAGAGGAAATATGTTTTGTCTAAATGGCGCGAATAAGGGGCGCTGCGTGATGAATCCCAGGTTCAAAAATTTGTTCCAATTTAGACAGAAAAATATATGAATAAAGACAAAAGGAAGCACATACACAAAGAGAGGAAACAATACATCCAACTGCTACAATTAGAATCTTTTCATCAAAGCTATAGGACTTTTGCATTAAGTTTCATTCGAACTAAAATTACATTCAATGGACATTGTCTATACTAATTTTTCCAACCAACCTGGCTTACATTGAAAAGATCAAATATATAGGTGAGGGTGCGCTTGGGATACCCTGATATTCTAACTAATATGTATAAAAACTAGGAAACCGATTGTCTGCACTAAATGACTCTTCACGTGACGCTTTTCCAAGAATAGACAACAAATACATTTGGCTACATCATGACTGTTTGAAATCCTCCTCAAGGATTTTGGTTATCGATCAGTCTCGTCATGAGGGAGTGATGTTTCAATGCTTTCCTTCAATCAAATATCTAAACGGACAAGTGTTTGTCAGAGTCCCGCTATCTGTTGTAACGACTTTGATTTATGTCACACCCTCATTTTCTAGGGGAAGATATGTAGGACAAGTGGTTGTAGAATGTCATGGTCATTATCAAAATGAAAAAATGTCTTAGAGCGATGTCTCCTTCAAAACTGTCAAGATTTTCTTTCTTTTTGCTAATACAGGAACGAACTCAACTAATCTTGTTTCTTATGTTCGCTGGCGAGAGCTGTGCGGGCTTTCTCCTCGACCGCTTCACATTCTCTCGAATGCTCCACATACCCTTCTTCTGAAAACCTCTGTGCTTTGTGCAGCTGTACGATTGTATCCTGCACCTCTCTGAGATGTCTTTTGAGCCACATCACATTCCCTTCATAGCCTTGTGCTACTGACACTTCAATGCTCTTTGTTTCTAGTTGTTGTCTCAGCTCCCTTTTTTACTGGTAAATTTTGAGGATAGCTAGTTTCACCTACTTCAACTACTGAGATGGATATTTATCATTTGTGCCTATGACATCCATCCTCCTCATTCTGATCCTGATTTTTCGTCTTGTACCTTCCACAGTCTCCAACTGGACATTGCGCATAAGTGATTTTTCAGCAAATGATCTTGCACGCGACTTGTCTGGGATTCGGGTTTCCCCAGCTTCCTTATTATTCTTTGTCTTGCCCCTTCTTCGAGGTATCTGTTGTTGGGGAGAAAGGGCCTCTACTATCTGTCCTTCCCGCGTAGGTACTTCCACTCTAGGTTCCACACGGTGTGATGTCATCATTCCCACGAGTAAAGGAGAACTCCCTTTGTATCCTTGGGGATGCCTGTCATGAGAGAGAATGAATCCCAGTCGCTTTGGAGCTCGGACCTGGAAATTCTTCCACTTCACACACCCTTCCTTACATTTTGGGAGGTCTCCATAGCGCAACCAATATTTATCTTACGCGCACTAGATCCGACGAATTCCCAAGATGGATAATTTGATCGACCTGGGCCTGCGAGAACACTTACAGACATAGCATGAATCTGATTTCGCGAATAAAATGGGTGAATAACCTCTGGGATTTATAATAGATCGGGAAAAAGGAGGAATCGTGCCAAGGAATACTGAATTCATGGTGACTAGATGTTTTGAATTGAATTGCATATTTTTCATAACACATCCCCGTGTGTAAGGTATAGGCGATAAGGGTTGTAGAGCATACATGATACGAACACCGTGATTTTTCATTCCTTCGGACTTCATAATGAACTGATAATAGTTACATCACTTTCCAACATGACTTCCATTAACTACTTGACTCGACCTAGGGCACGTAGAGACTGACTTTTAAGAGGACCCGACTCTCTGGGAACAACATACCCGTACCATTTACGCATGTTTCAACTCTAACATCCCTTCCCATTTCCAAGGTCCAACCGACCACTTGCTTACTTCGACCCCTTCATTGTTACATACTAGACTTCACATGTTTTGACACATGGGCAATGACTTGACTAAAAGACAACTCGAATTGAAAAGAAAAATGGTGGCGCTAACAACTGACTCCAACGAGGATGCTATCCTCCCCGCGAGGTAGTAAAGAATAGTAGACCAAGTGTCTGACCATTGGGACTTATTTAGAATCTTCAACACTACAATATGAAAAACAAAATGCAACCTAAAACTATCAATCCAGCTTCTAAAAGACTCAGCATAAAATCAGGGCCTTCACTTTGGGCTTCAATTTTTTGTTGACCTACTGACTCGACACAAAAATAAAATGACTATTTACAATGACATGTGACTCAAACGGATTTTATTTCATTAGATAATGTTTGAGGAACTTGTTGTTTACATGCCCCCAACCAACACACTCCTCATTTAGTTCTTTTAGAAAATAAGAATTATTTCCGTGATGTGCACCGATTTTGAATGGACCCATCCATAGATTATCGAATTTTCTGTGCTTTCCTTTGTCCTCATTTCTCATGTCCCATATCAATACCAGATCACCCAACCAAAAATCCTCTGGCTTAGAATGCTTGTCAAAGGATTTATTCATCCTTTCCTAGAGGAGCCGTGATCAATTGTACACATGTTCCCTCATCTGTTGTGTGTGAACCAGCTGGTTTGTTCTTCTCTGCGTGTCATTTGGCTCAGCCTCCTGCTCTTGCAACAAATTTCTGATGGGAAACCCCAGTGTCATAGGGAAAATTGCGTCTGCGTCGTATACGATCTGAAAAGACAATGTTGAGATGGACTTCTTGGTGGTAACCCAATCTTCCCACATCGCATAGATAATTTTTTTATGCCAAGATTTCTTATTGTATTGCAGGATTCTTTTGACAATCCTGGTCAGGCTCTTATTTGATGATTCTGCTAACCCGTTTCCTTGTGGGTAGTACATTGTAGAATGCCCCAGGGTTATGTTGTAATCCTGACAAAACTTCTCCATCTTCTTGGACTTGAATGCGGTCGCATTGTCTTTTATGATATTGACGGGGCATCTAAATCTCGACAAGATGTTTGTCTCCAGAAATTGGATGATGACTACGTCGGTAGCTTGCTTCGTGGGGATCACTTCTATCCATTTTGGGAAGTAGTCAGTGGACGCGAGTATCCATTTGTGTTGCACTGAGGATGGCTGATTTATTTCCACTATGAAATCCAAACCCCACTGCATGAACGATGCTTCGACTGAGATCGTCTTTAGTGGCAAGGGCTGCAACTTTCTTCTTCCGTCGAAAATATGACACTCGTGGAAACTGGACACTTATTTCTAGATGTCTACGAAGATGGTAGGCCAATAGTAACCCGCTCTTAGGATTTTGTGCATGATGGTTTTCCATTAATGGTGTCCCCCGTAGTCTCCCTTGTGAAACTATTTCGTGGCTCTCTTCACATCATTTTACAACAAACAACTCAACAACATTCCCCTAGGATATTTCGAGTAGAGTGAGTTATCCAGGATGCAGAACTTAACCGCTTTAAGCTTTATAAATTAGGCCTTGGTCTTACTTACGCCCGGAGGGGCCTGGAGATTCTTCAACACATAGATGATGTTTGCATACCACAACAAATCGATGAACTTCTGAGAAACCTGCCTAGTCATTTCTTCCTGAGGACTCTTTGATAGATCGATAATGAAATTGATTCCCATAGCGTCGCAGTCCGACTGCGCCATCAACTTTGTAAGGCCCTGACCCTTGATTAGTTTCTTAGGCTTAATCTCAAGGTCATATTCCAGCATGGCCTCTATCCACTTACCTCTCCTTCCTTTAGGGTTGAGCTGAGTTAGGATATCCTTGACTGAGTTGCTTGGCACATAAGAAATAAGATGGGACTGTAAAATGTACATCTTGAACTCCTTTAGGGATTTTACTAAGGCATATGCTTGTTTCTCCATAATGTCATACCTTAGTGGATCATCTCTCAGCATTCGGCTGAAATAGGCTATGGAATTCTCGAAGTTCTGCTCGTCTTTTTGTAATAGCACGTTGGCAATCGTATGCTCCGAAGCGAATGAAAAAAGGATGAAATCTTTCATGAAGTCTGGACTAGCTAGCACAAGAGCTCTAGTCAGCGCTACCTTGATATCTTTGAATGAATTCCTGGCTTTTGGGTTCCACTTGATCTCGTTCCCCTTTTTGAGCATGCAAGTGATATTCTTTATAATCTCTTCCAGGTTTGGGATGAATCTTCTCAAGAAGTTTACCTTTCCCAGGAAGGATTCCACTTCCTTCTTACTGTGCGGAGTGTCGATTTTTAGGATTCCTTCAACCCTGCTAGGGTCTATCTTAATGCCTTCTTTTGAGATAATGTGCCCCAAAAACTTCCCTTCTTCCATCTCGAAATGTGATTTTTTTGGATTTAGTGATATGCCGAACTTCCTGCACTTCTAGAAAACTTTATTCAGGTGCTCGAGGTGTTGTTCATCGGAGGCAGAGTATATCGTGATGTTGTCTAGATAGATCACAATGAACTTGTCCCCTTCGTCAGCAAATGCTATGTCCATTACCCTCTAGAAAGTGGAACCAACGTTCATCAGGCCAGAATGCATCTTGGCATACATGAAAGTCCCCCATGGAGTCGTGAAAGAATTTTTTTCTCTTTTGTCTAGGTGGACCATGATTTGATTATAACTTAAAAACCATCCAGCATGGACATATTCTAGGACCCCACCACCTTTTGCAGGATATAGTCCATTTTAGGGAGAGGGTAGTGGTCCTTTAAGGACACTTTGTTCAAGTTTCAGAAGTCCACACACAATCTTGTTTCTCTGCTCTTATTTCTTACAAGTACCAAATTGGCTACCCATTTCAAGAATCTTAAAGAAACGATAATCTTAGCTTCGAACAGTTTCTTTACCTCCTTTTCGATCATCGAAAGTAGCAGGGAATTTATTCGTTGCAACTTCTGATTGAACGAATTCTAGTCTTCTTTGAGAGGGATGAAATGTTGAATTACTTTAGTGTCATACACCTTCAAATCGTCATAGCTCCATGAGAAATCATCGGGGAAATCCTTCATGAGCTTGACATAGTCTTGCTTGACCTCTGGACTGAGAATTTTTGATAATTTGATTATTTTTGGGTTCTCCTCAGTCCCGATGTTGCAATCTTCATCGTCCTCTTCATTCACAGTGATCTTGGGATTTCTAGCCACGTCATTTTCGTCAAACAAATTCTCCAGTGGCACTAACCCCTTCGGGATGATGTTATTTTTCAGTTTTACTATGTCCCTTATCATTATCTGGTTCTGGAAAGGGTCGTCATTACTGTGCGCATCTACTCTCCCATCCTCGTCGCAACAACATTCATCGTCAATGTTTGTATTAACGAACTCGTCGCTCATTTGGAGAAATCTCTCCACTTGCTTGTCGTCCTCAAACACCTACCAATGTATGATATTATCGGGCACTGCCAGCCTGTGTTTGAATTCGATATCGTATTTTTTGTTTGGGAATATGGGGATCTTAAAAGCTGAGGCTGAGGTCGCCAACGCATCAGTGATTTGATTTTGCTCCCTTGGGATTGCTGATAGATCGTACTCTGAAAATTCTTCGAGGAGGTCCAACGCCAAATTTATGTATTCTCTCAGCCTGGGGTGTTTGGACTGATATATGCCTTTGACCTGGTTTATGACCAGTTCAGAGTCTCCACGCATTGCGATCCTATTTGCACCTAATTCTTTCAACACCTTCAGGCCCAGAATTAGTGCCTCATACTCGGCCATGTTGTTTGTGCATTCAAATGCAAGCTTGTATGAGCACAGCTTTGTGCCCACCTCAGGGGGGCTTACCCATATGCCAACACCTGCTCCTTCCTTACTAATAATGCCATCAAAAATCATATTCCATATCTCATTTTTCGTGCGGTCTTTTGGGTCGGCGCATTATGCTACTTTCTGCGCGGTTTCCTCATCGGTTGTCATGATGGTTGTCGACTCTTCCTCTTCAAACCTCAGGTCATTATATAATATAGAGGAACTAACCTCAGTATCGATGGAGTATATGGGATGGTTATTTGGCTACATCTTGCTACTTACCATGTATTTCAGCAGCACTTCTTTGTACAACCGTCTATCCTGGACAAAGATAGGAATGGTGGCGTATGACATGTCCATTTGTAGGTTCCCCTTTAACTTCTCAGCCCACGACTTGGAAAAAAACATGCCAAACTTAGGGGGTATGTCTGCCATGACCACATCCATAACCATGTTCTTCGAAGGAATTTGGGCCAATGACACAACCAAGTCTTTGATGAGACCCAAGCACTTGAATTTCCTCAAATCAAAAGAGAAAAGGTCCTTATAGGGCCTGGTGATGTCCAAACTCAACTCGTCCATGATCACCTTTGGCATGAGGTTGTGATACGCCCCCGAATCAAGCATGGTGTTATGCAGGGTCATGTCATGAACCTTTAGATTGATGTAGAACAAAGGGACGTCCTTAATATCACTTGTCTCTTTAACGCACAGACCAAACATAATAGCAGGGTGATCGTCTTGGACATTCAAAGTATCAGGGGTCCCTCCCATTTTCAACATTTAAATCATTTTCTCCTGATATTCACCCTTTCTGATAAGTTTGTTAAAGGGGGAAAAGATTTTGATCTTGGCCATTTCATGCTCAAAGTTAAAGGGGGGAAAAACCTTCTCTAACTCTTTTCCACCCTCTTCTCGGCTTGCTTCTAGCATTTTCTTCGGGGCCTCCTCCTTTGACTTTGCCTTTTCAGTCGCATCCTTGGTCGTGTTGTCCGAAATTAGTCGACTTGTGGAAGGGGTGTCCACCATAGTTTTCCTTATGGGGTTTATTTGTTGAGCTTCAGTGTGTGCCTCCTTGTTCCTGAGGTTATATTTCTTCTAAAACTGCATGATGGCGTTCTGGTAACCCTTCCAGAAATCTTCTATCTCCCAGGACAACGCATCATCTGTTTCCCCAAACCATGCATCATCTATCTCTAGCATAAAATTGTCATTTTGGCTCATGTATCAATCATCTTCGCTCTTCGTTAAAAATAGGTGCGATTTTTTCCATCGCAACAATGCATTTGTTCTTCAAACATCTGATCGTAATCCTCACCCACGTAATTGTTTTGCAACGTAGGCCTTGTTTGCTAGTCGCCCTGGTCTCTCTTCTCCCTCTGTCGAATTTGGGGAGCTTGACGCCTCTTGAGGTTTTTATTTTTGGGCTAGGGATCCTGTTGTTCTTAGGTAGCAGGTCTGTTTCCCACAGACATCCTCTCCATCATCTTCTCCATTGTTTTCATCATCAAATCAAACTTATCGTCCGAGGACCAAGATGTCGATGGATGTGCATCTCCTTGGGGATTCTTATCACCTCTGTTGAATCTTTATTTTATCTTCCTGGACGCCATCATATTTACCTCAACTTCGATCACGTTGCTCATTATCGCATCTAGATTTGTTGATCTTCTTTCTCTCAATAGCAAGGTGAAATCGTTGTCGAAGGAGTCGGCGTATCGCAACTGCACGGCCCTAGGGAGTGGCTGGACTTCTGCAAGAATCGAGTTATAAACCTTCATGAAACGGGTTGATAATTCTTGCACCATCTCCTCCAATGCCTTCTTCATATTATTGTACTGCGTCAACATCTACAAGGGGTTCTTCTTGTATCCCCACCTAGTAATGAAAGATGTCTCAAACACGGTGAAGTCTCAAATGCTCACAGTCGGGAGGGCTTTGAACCATTTCCTCACCTCGCTCGAAAAACTCCACGTGAACAACCTCATTTTCGCATTTGCATAGTCCACCTCCTCTAGGTCGACGAAATCATTGAACCAATCCAAATGCCTCTGGGATGAAACATTCCCTTCAACATCGTAGATCTTGATCCTTTGGCTATAATTTTGGGGCAAATCATGCAAATGGGATGGCAGAACTAGGGGGGTGAATATGGAGGCCATGGCTCTAGGAGGGTTAGGAATTTGAGGGACATTATTAGATATCAGGGCTTGGAATATCTTCTGGTCGAAAACTATCTCATCCAAGATGGTTTCTAACTTGGAACTTAACAGGGTTTGCTAGAATAATGTGGAAAACTCAAGGTCATCATTGATTTGCGCGTTGTCTTTGGGTAAGGACATGATTTTTTCCAGGTAATAGAACGGGTCTGACGATTTCTCTCTAGTCCTACACAAAATCTTCTCTGAGTCGTACGCATGATCTGTAGGGTTTGGGTCAGGATTTTCTCTAGTATAGATTGTCTTTCGAGCCAGGGTTCCTGAACTACGCTACTTGATGCTACTGATATTTTTTATTGGAGTTTCTAGGGTAAAGGTTTCAACTGGTACATATGTTTATCCCTCTGTTACCCATAGGGGTCAAACTACAATGTTAGTCATTCTCCCAGAGAAAATCTATTCAATTTCGTCCCAGAAACAACGCCAGAACGTTAGCATTCTGTAAATCTATTCGGCTGATAAACATACGACACAAGTAACTTTTTCAACCAACTTTGAGACCCAAAACTAGACTTTTGGATCTGGAGAGGGCTCTCTCAGGAGACATTGTCTCAGCATGATATATGTCTTTAAAATTTGTTGTCTATATTTAACACCTTTGCATAATAAGTTCTGGTTTCATTGGCTTAAGATAGAAAAACCTCGGGCTATGGAGTTGATTCAAGAAAAACAATGGAAACAAATGACTCGGTGACTGAACTTGAGAGGATAAAGGGGCTAAATGAGCAACAGTCTTTAGTTTAGAATCATTGTGTGTGACGAGGAGAAAACACAGGAAGCAACTCAAAGCACTGTTGAGGATGAATTCAGAGTTAAATTTAGAGGAAATACATTTTTTCTAAATGGTGCGAACAAGGGGCACTGTGTGACGAATCCCAGGTTCAAAAATTTGTTCCGATTTAGACAGAAAAATATATGAATAAAGACAAAAGGAAGCATGTACGCAAAGAGAGGAAATAATACATCCAACTACTACAATTAGAATCTTTTCATCAAATCTACATGACATTTGCATTAAGTTTCGATCGAACTCAAATTACATTCAATGGACGTTGTCTATACTAATTTTTCCAACCAACCTGGCTTACATTGAAAAGATCAAATATATAGGCGAGGGCGCCACTTGGGCTACCCTTCTCTTCTAACTAATATCTCTAAAAAGTAGGAAACCGACTGTCTGAGCTAGATGACTCTTCGCATGATGTTTTTCCAAGAATAGACAACAAATACATCTGGCTACATCATGATTGTTTGAAATATGCCATGGGGATTTCAGTTATTAATCAGGTCTCGTCATGAGGGAGTGATGTGTCAATGCTTTCCTTTGATCAGATATTTGAATGGACAAGTGTTTGTCAGAGTCCCTCTATCTTTTGTAATGACTTTGATTTCTGTCGTGCACTCATTTGTTGGGGGAAACTATGTGTGACAAGTGGCTGTAGAATGTCATGTTCGTTATAAAAATGACAAAATGTCATAGATCGATGTCTCCTTCAAAACTGTCAAGATTTTCTTTCTGTTTTCGGATACAGGAACAAACTCAACTAATCTTGTTTCTTTTGTTCGTTGGCAAGAGTTGTGCAGGCTTTCTCCTCGAACGCTTCACATTCTTTGGAATTCTTTGCATACCCTTCTTCTGACAGCCTCTATGCTTTGCACAACTACATGATTGTATCCTGCACCTCTCTAAGTTGTATTTTGAGCCATGTCATGTTCCCTTCGTGGCCTGGTGCTGCTGACACTTCAATGGTCTTTGTCACTAGTTGTTGTCTCAGCTCCCTGTTTTCCTGGTAAAGTTCGACGATAGCTAGTTTCACCTACTTTAGTTGCTGATATGGCTCTTGATCATTTTTGCCCGTGACATCCATCCTCCTCATTCCGCTCCTTCGTTTTTGGCTTGTACCTTCCATAGGCTCCAGCAAGACATTACGCATAAGTAATTTTTCAGCAAACGATCTTGCACACATCTTGTCTGGGATTCAGGTTTCCCCACTTCCTTATTCTTCTTTGGCCTACCCCTTCTCCGAGGTATCTATTTTTTGGGAGACAAGGCCTCTACTATACTTCCTTCTTGCGCAGGTCCTTCCACTCCAGGTTCAATGCGGTGTGATGTCATCGTTTTCGCGAGTAAAGGGAGAACTCCCTTTGTATCCTTGGGGATTCCTGTTGTGAGTGAGAATGAATCCCAGTCACTTTGGGGCTCAGGCCTGGCGATTCTGCCACTTCTCACGCCCTTTCTTACGTTTTGGGAGGTCTACATGGTGCGACCAATATTTATCTTGTGTGCAGTGGATCCGACGAATGCCCAAGATGGAGAATTTGATCGACCTGGGCCTGGGAGAACACTTACAGACAAAGCATGAATCTGATTTCGCGAATAAAATGGGTGCAGAACCTCTGGGATTTATAACAGATCGGGTGGAAGGAGGAAGCGTGCCAAGGAAAACAAAATTCATGGCGACTAGATTTTTTGAATTGAACTGCATATTTTCCATAACATATCCCCGCGTGTAAGGTATAGGTGATAAGGGCCGCATGGCATACATGATACGAACGACATGATTTTTCATTCCTTCAAACTTCATAATGAACTGATAATAGTTACAACACTTTCCAACGTGACTTCCATTAACTACTTGACTCGACCTGGGGCACGTAGATACTAACTTTTAACAGGACCTGACTCTATGGGAACAACATACCCATACCATTTACACATGTTTTGACTCTAACATCCCTTACCATTTCCAAGGGCCAACCGACCACTTGTTGACTTCAACCCCTTCATTGTTACGTACCTGACTTCACATGTTTTGACACATGGGCCATGACTCGACTAAAATCCGACTCTAATTGAAAAGAAAAATTGTAGCGCTAACAGGTGGGACCCCTTTGTAGACTAGAGGTGAAAATATAGACATATTACACTTATATGTTGATGTTGTTATGATGTTTCCTACACAGTCCTATACATTTGATGATGCAGTCTTGGTTCCATTTGATATGATAAATGGGCGGTTGATGCATGGTTGCTAAATGCTTGTGATACAGGGAAGTTCTATGGTTATGAGAAATATATTGTTTACAGGTGATATGTTGTGATATGTTATAACATTGATTACTTATCCATATATAATTTATGCAAAATATAATGAATGGGAACTTGATCAAAACAAAAGGAAAAACTATGGAAAATTTCTAAGCTATGGATTTTTTTTTATGTATAAACCTTTCTGAAATTGTGGACCTAGCTATTATACTATGTGTTTTGGTTAAAGGATTATGCAATTTTTATTAAAGAGTTGAATGGAGGCACATATGGTAAAGTTAATATATGATTATTTTTTAAGTTATGGCATAAGGTTAACGTATATGTCTTGGGTGGCACACTATACAATAGATATGGTATCACATCTATACAAACGATATGTCATTGAATTTTATATTGGATATGGTTTGATGTTAATGGTGGATGTTATGTTAGTGGGCTAGCTCATACATGGAATTGAATAGGGTCAGGTGAGGAAGCGACGTGCATTTACTGCACGCCACTCCAAACCTCCCTTGACCCCGTCACCCTAGCATAGTTGCATTGTTTCTATGTTGGTTGTGGAAGCTCCGTGATTTCAGGTTTCGAAGGGGAAAACTCAACCAACTCGTCATTTGAAGCAATTTTCTCACAAGTATGGCTCTTTGATTTCCATCCATGATGGACTCTCTGTATTATGAATCAAATGGTGGCTCAGGATTGCATGGGTTCTGTGTTTTCTTGATTTTTTCAACTGAGTGTCAATATGGTGTTATGGATTCTCTGTGACTACTACAAAATGTTGGTTGTTTTAAGTGAATTATGGGTGTTATTGATTGTAGAGTCTGCACATTGGTTATTGACTCTGCCAGTTTCATTTTTTATGATGATTCTCTGTGAAAAATGGATACAATGGTGCAACGAGATCTGATTTTTATTGTTGAGAGGTTTTAACCACCATTCTGTGTATCAGTGGTTGTCAACTCTTTTTCCCTCTCAATCATTGTTGTGATTCTTTATCCAAGTTTCAATGCAACTATCGACAGTTGGTGTGGTTCTTTTGGCTAAGCCCCGAGTTATTGTTGATGGATCGTTATTTACTTTCATTTCACTGAAATATTTCCACAGTCCAATCTTGGTTGGCCCAAAATGTTTTATAGAGGCCTGTGTATACGAGTTGCGTCTTGACACTATTTTTGCGAAGAGTTTTCACACTCGCTCCTCTCATATCTACTATAATGATTATTGTATGTTGTGAGGTTTCGTTGTCAATTGTTTTCGAAAGTTATCGACATGTTAGATGTTGGAAAAATACATGATCTCTCTGTTTTTCAAGTACCCATCATTGTTTAAATTAACCTTCGTTCCTCTCTGCAAAAAAGTGTTAGAGGCATCTGTGTGCGCCTGGGTTGTTTATCTCGAATTTCTTCATTTTCCACTCAAGCAATCTCTTATGGTTTTGTCAAAATATTGGGGTTATAAGTTGAAGGATTGTGGCATTTTTAAAGAGCATGGATCTTTGTTCTTTCAAGATTATATTTGTGGCCTGTAGTTGATTCTCGATGGTAAATTCTTGAGGATATAAAGGTTATGAGCTCTCTATGTTTTCCAAAGTTGAGAAAACTTTCCTTACCTCTTTGCATTTAAATTCTAAATATCCCGACTTGGAGTCTAACTTTCTTCTACCTTCCTCGGGAACCTTCTGATATTTGTCAAGTTTTGGGTTATCAATTTAATGGTTATGAAAATTTTAAAGGCACAAGCTACCTCGCTTAAAAAACCATCTCTTGGTCGAATCTCAGTGTGTCCTCTCTGTGATGAATTCGTTTGAAAAGAAAAGAAAAGTAGGGTCACATACTGCCCGAGAGCTATCCTTCAAGTTGATTATGGTCTCTCTTACTTTGTTTAATCCCAGCATGATCGTGATTTCATTTAAAGATAAGAAAACACATGTGTGATCGATTTTTTCAACAAGCACGATCATGATTTTGTCAAAGTTTAACAGAGATACATGTGTGTCAATTTCGTTATGTTCTCTTCATATATCTTATGGGAATCACCGTGCAGACTATGATTGTTTTAAAAGGAAGTCTATACATATTAATTCACACAGAGATCAAGGTCGGGGTTATATTTTTGGGGTTGACTGTTGTTGTCGAATCAAGATTGTGTCAATTATATGATTGAATACCTGTGTATATAATTGGTTCATCAAGCATGCTCTTAAGTCTATCCATTTTTTTTAAAAAGGGGAGCTTGTGTGTGGTTGAATTCGGCATGGTTTTGTTAGATGACATGGACTGTTGATTTTCATCCCGAGTCTATTATTGATTACCAAAAATGAATGTTGGACATAGATAATAGGGATCACTGTGCTTATTTTGTTTATTTGAAAAGAAGAGATCAACGCTAGCACATGCAATATTGTGGTTTGAATGGTTATATTGTTACTAGTGAATTGGAAATGTTTGCATAGTCATTATATAAATGAATAGATTGGTATAGATTGAATATTTCTAGGAAATTAAAATTTTTTTAGACAGTAAGCAATCTGTATGAATTTGAGGAACAATTAAATGTTTTGGTCTTGGAAGTGGATGCTTTTAGATTAAATTTGAAATAGAGTTATGATAGTTGATTGATTTAATTTATTTTATGAATAGTATCCATATAATTTCCTCTCATTTTTTCACTTTTTTCGCTCATTATAAATCCCCTCACGATCCCAAATTCATTTTGCATGCCCTATTCACTAAAATTAAATTAAAACTTTGTATGATAGTGATAAAAAATGACACATGGATAGATGGTTGCTGATATGTTTTGGTATTGTTGCACAATCAATTATTTAATGAATTGTAGAGAAATAATCGTGTTCTTACTCCTTCTCATGATATCACTTTTTTGCTCAATACAATCCCCTCAGATATCCCATGAACCCTATTTCACCCTCTTCTCATTTGACAATTATTAAATACATTTTATGGATTGGATTGCATGGGGCTGATGTGATTGTTGAGCCAAAATTTGTTTCGTATTAAGAGAATGTCATGTATGGTCTGTGAAGATCTAGTTGCTAATAATTGATGCATACATGATGAGCTTATTCAGTAGAGGAAGTCATGGTCTAAACAATAGGGGCAAAGGAAATTGGAACAGAGGGCCTAGAAGGCCCAGATTCTCAATACATTTCGATGTCGATCCTCAAGATCTAAACCAACTGTTTCAAGTTGGATGTTTCAATTGGATTGGGAAAGGGATAACCCAGCCTAGACTAGAGAGGCCTCCCTTCCATCCCTAATATGTTTCTAGTATCCCTATTCCTCCCCATGTATATTTTCAAGCTGAAGTTCTCGAGAATGATGGATGGAAGGATATTGTTCACCCAACAGTCTCCCACCATCGTGGTTGGCCAAATTTTTCATTACCTCCTCCTCCTCCACCTGTTAACCAAAATGTTCAGATTGCCCCTGCACACTCACCTGTACAGTCCTCCCACGCAAGCAAAAGAATCAAAACCGATGCCCACCATGTGCATGACAAAGGTAAAGATGTTGTTGATCCCTCCTCTTCTTCAAGTGACTCAACCAAGTCAGTATCATCCTATATGCACTTGAGAGATGATTGCTCCCATGTCATTAGTGAGATCAAGCCTCAAGGTTAGTGAGATCACTGATATTTAAATTTCAAATTGTGAAAATTATTATGGGATCCACAAGGAGGGATATGTTTGATTGATTGTCTAATTATGTTTATTTTTGTTAATAAATTAAAGGGAGTCACAAGGAGTCCCACCTACCAGTTATTATTTAATAAAAAAACCCTTCATTATTATTGTTATTAATTCTTCCCCTAAACTAAAGATGAGTTTTAGTTAACTTAACTAAATGAGGTAGTTGAAATACTTCAACTAATTTGGAATGCATAAATTCCAAATGAGAAGGAAAAACAAGAGGAGAATAGAAGGAAAAAGCATACTAAGGTTTTCTCTTGAGTTTTATTGAGATGGTTCAGTTTTCATTCATTCTTCAATTTATTAAAATCCTAATTATCTTTTATGACAATAGGGTCCTATTGTAGATAGTAAGGTTCAAGGCTAAACCATATCATTCAGATGTTTGTTTTAGAGATGTTGATCTATCTTTGATAGTCTATGTAGACTTGTTTGTTTATGAATTGAGTTTCATGACTAATAAAGGATATTGTGCAGAGTCAAGTGGGAATCAGTCTGTGGCAAGTTAATCCATATTTTAAAGTTTAGTTTTTACTTCTTGTCAAAGTCATTTTGTATGGTTTTCATCGGGGATATCTAAGTTTGACCTTGGTCCATGCTCCCACAGGGATTTTTGTAAAGAGAACGATTATTTTGATTTCTTGGAATGAAATGAAGTGATTTCTATTCTTTCTCATCTATGTTAATATGTGACTTGGTATTTTTTCTTTTGATCTCCACATTTACTTTTGCAATCTGTTATATTCAGAAAATTGTATAAAAATGTTATATTTTGCAACAATATTTTATTTTAAAAACAATAAGCCTAAGCCCTTGTAATTAATACTTGTGGATTGGGAAAAACTTTTTGAGGCTATAAACATAGGCTAATATTCCCATCTATCTTTCCTTAGCCAAGCAATATTTGAAAATGCTTGAGTAAGATAACTTCATATATTTTCCTCAACACCCTGTTGCACTTTACTGCTATAATCATGCCTCTATTGTGCAACTCTGATTTCGAATTGCAAATTCTACCCAAATCGTTGTTGGAACTATCATTCCATGTCTGCATAATCTATTGCAAGTATCCTCCAGTTGAGAGACTCCTTTCATTCTCTATTACAACTTTCAAGTTGTAATCTTCTATCAAAATGTCTTGTCTGTTGTTGCTACCTGCACAATTAGAATTAAAAAAAATAAAGACCATTTACTTACTTATCAATATTCAATCGATTCCCCCCAACTCTATATCTTTGGTTGGAATTGTATTTTGGATGCAACTCCTCTTTTGTAACATCTCTCACAGGTTTCTTCCTATCCTCCTTCTTTACAATCCAGAATTTTCAACTTACTCTTTCAAAGAGTATTTATTCTTAATCTTTGGAGGGTTACTTCCTTGTAACTTAAAGAACACCTATGTGCTCTTAAACGCTTCTCCTCTTAATATCTCAATCTGTAATCATTAATTCTTTGACCAAATCAAATTAAAATGAAAAACCCTTTTTTACCTGTCAAATTCTTCCCAAATATGATCCCGTTGTAAGCTGTGAACATCACCATTTCAACGAGCAAATCCTGAATTTTTTTTTCAAAGAAGATACCTTTTTTCTCAATTCAAAATCCTAAAGAGCGTTACAAGCTATGATACCACTTGATGCAGGGATACCAAGACCTGCTTTAAACTCCTCCTTTCTCTTTCCTCAATGCACACTATCGATCCTATGGTTTCAGCTCTGTTAAAAATTTAAAGTACCCAATATTGATATGAAATCATACTCCTCAAGCCTGCAAACACTTACATTATACATTCATTCCCATAAAGAATGAAATCTCATTTTATCAGCTCCATCGAATAGTTTTAAAACACTTATGCCATTAATACTTGATTATCTCCTCCAATGACCAATTTAAAACACTGTTCTATAACAGGAATTCCACAGACATGACACGAACTCAACTACGATAGAAAGAATTCCACATATGTGATAGGAACTTCTGTAATAACGATTTGAATATTTTATTATACATTAGATTCATTTTTGGGGAGTGTCACGTTCGTCTTTCCTCACCAAGCGCTCGCCTTGATACACATTGGTATCCACTCTTACCAAGATAATGTTTCAACACTTAATCTCGCATCATGATTTAACCAAGCTCTCACCCCAACTGCATTTCCTCTATAACATTTCCCTTCATTGATTTTGACAACACCCTCAACATCCTCAAACTGCAGGATCGTTAACTTGAAGGGTGATCTCTCCAAACATTGCACAACGATCTCATTTAGGTATGGAACTCAATGTTCTCGATGTTCCAAATAGCAATCCCCTTGAATTCAACAATAGATAATTATTTCTCCTCTGGGGTTTGACCACACCCTTTTACAACACAGATCTTCCAGATCTTCACACGATCTTCAATCAACCTGATTTCATTTACCTTTGAATTTGAATCGTATCAAGCACAACGATTTCAATTCCAGAAAACATCCAAAATCTTCTACATGAAATTCCTGTAGCTATCTATTACCAAAACAAACCCATTCAATCACCATGAATTCATGAACTCGTTAATTTAATCACTCACAAATATGTCCATAAACACAACCATTTTCAGACAAATGCATACAAAAAACCTCATTCAATCATAACTATTACACAAAATTGATGGCCTGATCATGCCAAAATGATGTGCTCTGCCTTTCATTAACAAAATAAAAACTATACATACTCAATAACCCTATTCTACTCTCTTGTTGGCCAAATCTAGCTTTCTATGGCCACACCCCGCTTTTTTCTTGCCCGCAGGATTACATAAAATACTTTTGGAAGATGAAAATTCTATATCACAACCAATTCTAACCAACTCCATAAAATATAAAACCTAACTACTTTTAAAAATAATCTTGAAGTTATCTTGATTTGATCCTTATTTTAACTATATGCTCAACGAAACAAATATCGTTACCTTACATGGCATTTGGAAACAAACTTTTATCCTATGTAGAACAATCCAGAGACTTCTAAACCTCTAATGTAAACCATGGAAATATTATAATATTTTACAATAAAACCCTCTCTTAGAAAGTATCAAGGCTCTAAGGCTTGATCATTAATACAAATGGTTTAGGAGAAAATATGCTCTTGCATCAGACTCCCACAGTGGAAATATTTCATGAACTCTTGTTCATGTGTCTTCAATCTTCAATCCTCCTAGATCCCATACTTTGTGTTGCAACTCTTTATCTACTTTGCTACCTTCTTGTTGTTGCATGACTGCAATTTCTGTTTGTATTCTTCCTAGGTCCCAAATATTGTTTTGTTGTTGTCCAATTTCCTTCCTCCTAGAAAATTGTAATTTCAGATTAATTACCTTCCTCATCTCAAAACATCCCCATTCAAACTCCTTCACCATCAACTTGCACAATTCATCAATTACAATATCTAGTTATGTCCTTTGTTGACATATGTTATCACCTCTTGTCCGGTTTTTACATGAACCAAGTTCAACTATTATCACTTCCAAAATGTTTAATAAATCCACTTGTCTTCTCCACCCTTCTTCTTGTTTCTCCATGGAAGACTCACGACCTTGAATTTCAGAATTCTTACACAGAATAAATTTATTATATAAACTAAATTCTAGATGTTGCTTCCCATCATTACTCATTAAAAGAATGGTTATGAACTTACCATATTCACTTTCAGCACACAAAAAATTTGTTGTCTCTTCTGGTCCACAATATTTTGAGTTCTCCTTGGCCATCTCCTGAGTTCTTTTATTTCCTTCTAAGACATATTCTTGGGCTACACTTTTTTGTTGTAGTAGAAACTCTATGCCTTGGTCTTCATCCTTTTCTGCATGCTGATTTCCTTCAATATTTTCATCCTTCTGATTGTCTTTCAAGACAATTTTTTGTTGGGTATTCTTCTACTCAAAATTGAATAGAACTTCATTTACATGAGACAATATTTCCTCGTCACCCCTTTAATCTTCTTCCTCTATATTTGTGCAGACCTTTTCAACCTTTGGGTTGACCACCCAATCCTCCAAAAACTCCAACTCTGCTGCAAAATCATCAATGTATTCCATGTCCTCTCCAACAGTCTTCCAATATACAATTAAATTCTCCTCTTCTTCTTT
>WSFP011407323.1:0-25263 GCA_009831015.1 Picea engelmannii
TTTGTATTCTAGAGTATACTTCAATTTGACGTATCCAGTTATCTAACTTTTCAGCATTAACTTCTCCATTATAAATTGGCAACTCAAATTTTATATCAAGCTTTAATGAAGGAATTTGCAAAGGAGTTTTACCATGCCCATTCAGAAGATGTTTCGAACTGGTAGAAGAAGAAGAAGAAGATGATGGAGGAGGAGAGGCTGGTGGAGAAGCACCATTCCCTCCATTTCTTCCTGGAGTCTTGTCACCACCACCTCCCTTATGCATTGAAGGGTTAGAGCCTTCACCCTACGACATTCTGTTCCATTCCATCAAGATCTTCATCATATCTCTCAACTCCATGACAACCTTTCTGAGATCTTCTTCTTCTGCCGGAACACGTTCATGACTTTCTGTACGAGCCATGCTTGGTGAATCTCTCTCTGCCACTTGTGGTGAATGAATCTGCTTCCTCCTTGTCCGATAAGAACTTGGCTCCACAATTTGACCTTCTCCTCTTGTGAGTTTCAACCTTGTGAGCATCAGAAACAAAAATTGCAAACAATCAAGTCTTCAAAACCAGTGCTCTAATACCAACTTGATCTAAAAATGAAGAAGACTTGAAAAACTTGAAAACTTATTGCAAGTGAATGTTATGTGTTTAAAGCAAAAGGATCAGTTTGCAACACATAAATTAAAGTATTACTTATGCAAATTACACATAGACAGCATCATAATCATTGAACATAAACACATATGCACAACAATTGATAAAGGAGTTCACCCCTCTTATGGGCTACATCTCCAGGTCCAGCTTCCAATGGATCATTATTATTAATTTCTCAAAAAGTGCTCAAAAACATGTCTTACAATGCTCAAACTGACAAACCGACTGCTCCAATGGCTTCCCAGCGTCCCAAAACCCCTGTCTAGGCTCTTTTGGCACCTCAATCGGTCGAAAAATGAGAGAGATAGGCCTCCTGGAAGTCTCCCTCTTCAAACTTGTTGTCTCTGGTTCTACAATTTGCACCCCTCCTTCATTGAACCTAGCTCACACGCATTTTAAAACGTATAAACCTGGCACCGGGTGCAACCACACCAACGGTGCAAACCGTAGGATGGTTAAGGGCGCGCCATCCCCTAACCACCTCGGCACCTGGGCGTATGACAACATGTGACCGCGCGCAAGGCATAAAGGTGGTTAACAAAGGTTACAACCATTTGACCGTTTAATTTTCCCTCGCTCTAGGCCACGGGCATGTGGCACACAACATATGACCAAGGGTCATATCAAACCCCGCGCCCACAACCGTTCACATACATTATACACCGGTTACATAAAAAAACAAACGGTTATATGTTTAACCCCTCACACAAACATATTATAACACGGTTATATGTTTATACAATGGAACCATAGGTCGGGGCTAAGCCCCGGCTCGCCCCCCTTCCATTTAATACAATGAACGGATTCAAATAATATTGCAACCACATATTAAACAAGAACTAACTTGTGGCCCAATGGCCGGGTTATCGTGCAAAGGAACTAGGTGAATGGGAGGTCCGGGGGTCAAACCCCGCAGACTCCCACATAAGTTTTACACAACCATATGAAACAAAAAAATGAGTGACACGTGGCGCCTCCAGATTGAGCCACGTGTCCTCACAACATTTTCCAGGTACAGGACACGTGTCAACACCTGACTCGCCAAAAATCAACCAATAAACAACTGCCATGTCATCATTGTACAGTCTGTATGACCCTGCCACGTCATACCGTACGGATTGTACGGATTGTACGGACAGGTACAATCAACATCTTAACTTTTTGCATGTTTGGCTTGGCGAACAGATCGCGATATCTTCTCCATACGGACTCTGTTTGAGAAAGTAAATATACCGCCGGAATCAGGAAGACGAGACCAACGCAATGACACTATTTTCGTCACATTCTGAGCACTTTGAAATTTGAGCAAAGTTTGATCCCTTGATCAAAAATATTGGTGAAATCTAGTACTGTTTGGTCCCTTTCTTGACGCAAGGTGGTCCATCTGATGTATTGGTCCTCGTAGCTTCCAACATGATAGTACTTTTCTTTAATGGCATCTCGGAAGGAATCCCATGTAGGGGAAGCCACAAATATTACAGATTCCCCTATGGGCCTTTTCTCAAAGTAAGTGTCCCACTAATCCTTAACATGGGGGACAATCTTGAGGAGTGAAAAAGTAATATTTTCCCTATTGAAAAAATTGTGGACCGAAAAATACCATTCGAGCAGATTCAACCATTTATCTACAACATCCACATATATTAGTCCTTCAAATAGTGGAATATCAAAATTTACCTGTACCTTGAAGGGGGTTGCATGGTCGCTTGATGAAGATGCTTCTCTGGTGGGAAGTTGTCGAAGGATCTGTGCAAATTTGTCCATAATTTCATTCCTTTGTCACACAAGGGCTTCCTTGAGAAACATTTTAAAAGGATCTCCTGCTCCATCATATATATTTTTGTCTCCCATGGTTTTTTGTTGGGCTCGGCGCGATCGATCTTGCAACAACTCGATTGGTTCAAGTCCCAAATTATTGTACCTAGATCTTATCAGGGACATGCATGAAGAAAAATAAATGAAGAACATGATGCTCTGATACAACTAATCCATATTTAGGAGTGGAATGAATTGATTAACAGACTGAATACAATAAACACATAGATATGAAGAATAACACATATATCCAATGAACAATATCTTCTATTGAATAAATGAAATAGGATGAAAATGTAAAACTGCATAACTGAAACACTTACTCTAATGGTGGTATCTATCTTTGAGAAGAGATGTGGGGTCTACATGCAATCGTCTGAGTAGAATGATTACAATGAGGCTCCACAGGCCTTTTTGATATTACTCATGAATGCCAAAACCCTACACATCTAAAAACCTAACCCTAGGGGATGAAACACCAAAATTTATGTGGTCCCCTATGGGTAAGTTGGTACCTCAACTTCTCGGGGTTGTAACTTTTTCATATGACCTCCATTTTAGTTGCGTGATATCTCATCGGAAAGGTCGTTTAGAGATATACATATTACACTATCAAAATTTGACTTCGTCTACAGTTTGATTGTGGTGATACAAAAAAAAATTGTTAAGGGCCCCAAAATGGCCCTGGAAGTAAATCAAGTTGTGTTGTCATGAAAGCATACAAAATAAGATAGTTGGATTAGATGGGAGGTCACCAATATCCACCCAGAATATGTGTGGTGTTCAGACAACCCTGGAAGTGTAGAACCCACAATTACAAAGAAGAATAGAAGAACGTGTTGAACTAAAAAACTATCAAGAGGAGCCATTTGGAATAGGTGAGTGGCCACCAATATCCACCTGGATCACTTCTCCACCACTACTATAATGGAATCATGTTGCCTTGTTGTCTTAGGATATTTGGTAATGAAATCAATAGTAGCAAATTTCCATTTCCATTTATAAATGGGCAACAACTGCAACAGTCCCACTGGATGTATGTGCTAATCCTTTACCTTCTAACACTCCATGCATATGGTAAAATAATCAGTGACATATTTCTTCATACCAGGCCAAAAATGTTGGCCTCTTACATCCGTGATAGTTTTTTGGTATCTTGTATGTCCAAAGTATGACACATTATGCATCTCTTTTTGTTAGGGACCTAACCCCTCACATACGTAGAATAATATATTTCAATGTAATAAAGGCCAATATTAATAAGGCCTAGCAATCAGGAATAATAATTCAAATGTAAGAAGACCTAATAGAAGCTTCCACTTCTAGAAGGATCTTCCTCTAGATTTTTCTTTTGGATAGACATATTTAGTATAAACATGAGTAGAGGGTATGAGAAGTTTTTTCTTGGATATTATTGTAATAGAGCTCTGCTCTACTGGAGGTTTCTCCCTCAAAGAGGCAAGTGAACATTGCTCTCAGTAATCAAAGTGCTCTTTCTGGTGTTACTATGGTATTATTCTGGTGTTATTGTGGTGTTTTTTCTAGTTATATCATTGTTTATCTTCCATTTTTAGCTAATTATTTCTATTTTTCATATTGTTTTATATCTGGAATATTACAAGTGGTATCAAAGCACCTTCTTCAGCAAAAAACAGTGGGTTAAATTTTTTTCAAGGTAGAGACGTATTATGGCATCTTAAATCTACATAGATATATTCTTACACACATAAACCCATGGTAGGGTATTCATACACGCAGGAAATTCAAGTGGTACTTAAGCACTCATTTGTTGGCCACCCTTGTAACCCTTGTTGGTACCCCTTCAAGTGGTAGCACATCAAACAACAATTCTATATGGATCGAATTGGATCTCCTAAATCTCTCCATAGTTAAACCAATCATCCACCTGAATGCTATATTTCCACTGAGAACAACACTAGGTAATACACTCTCTAGTACCTGGGTAGTTGGGTAGTACGGATAAGGGCATGGTGTAGCCTCCTTAGTTGGTGCCCTGATATATTGGGCCGAGTACTACTATTGGAGCCTGCACATATATCAGAGAGCTATAGCACATGAAAAACACTTGTTTGTAGAACCCTTGAATACCCTAACCCTTGGGATGGAAACAAAAAAAAAACAAACAAGATCTATTGTCACAGAACTGTGTCTCCTACATTCGAGTTGCGAAATTACTACACATTTCTTCCTGCTAATCATTTGGGCATTTTGTCGCTGTAAGATTATTCATATCAGAGTCTGGATCCTATTGGCACCATTATTTGAGAGCTATCCCATTGGATTTCTCTCTTCTCCCTTATCGCAGCCATACCTATCATTTTTCAGCAAAAAATGTTTTCTCATGGACCCGACCCCCTTTCAAAACCCTTATTTAGAATTTCCCCCATCGGATTCCCCTCATAGACCTAATAGTTGTTATACACTTCACCCATAATCCATTTATGTGTGGTCCCACCCACCCATTGTCATTTTCCATCTTCATCATGGCCCGAACCTGTAGACAAGACTTGGAAGCTCGTTTCAATTCCTTGTACTATAATTTCACAAAAACCCAACAAGAAGTGAGATCGCTTAGTGCCAATGTTGCCACCATCAATAAAAACATTCATTCATCTATCGATGCCAAAATGGAGGACATCACACATGACCTCTTTACGCAATTTGAATCCTTCAATACCCAGTTTGAATCCTTCACTACGATGATCTGCGCCAAGTTGCATATCCATGCAAATATTCCCTCATCTGACCCACCTTTGCAACCCGAAGGTGAAACTTCCTCTCATTCCCATAATTTTCAGCCCCACCACTTTCAGCGTGAACTATGCCTTCTGCATGTGGATGTGACCAAGTTTTATGGCTCAGATCCCACTGGCTTAGGTAACTCAAATGGAATAATATTTCTCTTTGTATGGAATTATAGATGAGTTGGCCAAACTACGGTATGGTGTTCTCCATCTAGATCAAGAACATTGGCAATGGTGGAAATGTAGAAAAAATGCCTGCCAAGGGTATGTTGCTTGGACATAATTTGTGGCCGATATTTATGAATGCTTTGACACTGACACCAACCATTTAGGTTGTTTGAAAAAGTTGAAATAATTTGTCATAGTGGAAGACTTCATAGCTTCTTTTGAGTGATTGGATTTTTGTACAAAGGGCATGCCTAATGCTTCTTTTCGATAATGTTTTATCATTAGACTCAAGGATGATATTTGTGCCCATTTCCCCATGGATTGACCTCAGAGTTGGGTGGACTCTACTAAAAGAGCTAAGGAATCACAGCAGATTGTCTCTTCTCAAAACCAAAAACCATCCTTTATTCCTTGCACTAAACCAGTCACTCCCACTCCTCCTTATACTCCATTAAAGATCTATAAATTGACCAGGGAAGAAATGGTTGAACACCAACTCAAAGGCCTTTGTTATAATTGTGATGACAAATATTTTCTTGGGCACAAGTGTAAGGAACAAAATATTTTTATGGCCATCTCGGAGGATGTTTCCGAGGACGATGTTGAGGCTCCCCTTGTGGCCATGTCACCTGGACCCATTGACCTAACCGCTCCCTCTGACCCTCCTGAAGTCAAACTGGTCATTTCCATGAATTCTCTTACTGGCTTCTCTTCTCCCCAAACCCTCGAGTTAATTGGTTACATTAAGCATAGGAAGGTCATCATTCTTGTTGATAGTGGAAGAACCCATAATTTTATTCATCATCGCATTTCCCAAGAAACTAATTGCTATATTTGTACCATCAATAATTTTCAAATCACGATTGCCAATGGTGGGTCCATGAAATGTGAGGGGCATTGTGAAAATGTGTGTCTCCAAATTGGTTAGTACCACATGAAATATCATATGTTTCCTATTGACATGGGAAATTATGATATTTTGTTGGGTGTTGTTATTGGATATATCGGTAAATGTGGACATAAACTGATCTCCCTAGATCCACCTAGATCTATAACAAAACAAAACAAGACATGGTGATTTCCCCAAGATCTAATCATTGAATCTACCGTCAAAGAAAGGATGAGTAACATACCTTTGAATATCACATCCTTATGACTCTTTTTTCCCTCTACGCTCTGGTGCTCTTGTGTTATTGATCCTGCAATGAAACACAAACCGACCAAAGTGAAAGAAATAATAGTATATTCAATGAAGACTTATACATGTGATCAAGATATCATGTAATAAAATGAGAATGATTTTATGGGAAAGAAACATGACACTATATTATATTAAGAGAAAGTGGAAGATACAACCAAATAACCTTGATGTTGCTAAGTTCCCTTTTGGTGGCCCTTTCTCTTGACACACACACTTGCTCCAAGCTTGCATGAAGATGATCCACAATAAATTGATAAGATGAGATGAATCCTTCAAGCATATAATGTAGAGTACCTCACACAATTCACATCCTATTCAACCTTAATCATTCCTTGTTATTGATTAATTCTTTTTCTTAACCTTTTCCATGAGAGATCCATCATTATATAGGAGGAAGATAGATGGTTAAAGAGATCAGGATGATCCCACCAAATCAAAGAATCCAGTAGGATCCCAACCATATGAATTCCACCTCATATTATAGAAGATTCCCTTCTATAACATTTATGAACTTCGTCCCTTTTCTTATTCTTAAAACGCCGCCACACCCTGTCTATAGAGAAGCCTGTTGAAATAAGGAATTTTTTCACTGTGTATTACTCTTAGCATGCAACGTTCTTCTAAAAACAATTTTTGTGGAGGGAGATATCAATTAATTTTCTCATGCAAAAGATCCTTTTGAGATCCTGAACACATTCTTGTAGAACATCACTAGGGTGACCAAAATAATGTGTAACAGGTGTAGAATGGATAAGGACTTTGGGTCCCATTCTCATGGATTTTAAGGAATTAACCATGCAATTCGACCAGGAGGGCCAAAAATATAAGTTCCAAGGCATAAACTCTGGTTCCTTGGAGATCATCAGTTCCCATCGCATAGAAAATATGCTCAAAAAGGGTCATTCTAGCATTATTGCACAACTCCATGCCATTTAGGCCATTGGGACACCTTCTATGTCATAGGACCTCCAATCCATCCTCTCTAATCATAAAGTTTTTTTTTCCACTCACCAGGGACTCCCTTCTTCCCATGGTCATCATTATCATTCCATTCCCCTTGTCCCCGACACCCTTCCTCCTAATATATGTCCCTATTGTCATCCATTTTCCAAAAAAAATGAAATTGAGAAAATTGTTCAAGAATTGCTCAATGCAGGTGTTATCCATCCTAGTATGAGCCCCTAATCTTATCCTATGGTCATGGTCCTTAATAAATAAGGTTCTTGCTGCATGTGTCTTGACTTTTGTGCCCTCAAAAAACTCACCATTAATGACAAATTTCCCATTCCTACCATTGATGACCTCTTGGATGAATTGAGTGGTGCCCAATTCTTTACTAAAATTGATCTTTGTTCTGGATACCACCAGATACATATGAACAAGGAAGACATTCCTATGACTAAATTTCGAACTCATGAGGGCCACTATGATTTTTTGGTCATGCCCTTTTGCTTGTGTAATGCTCCATCCACATTCCAAAGCCTCATGAATCATGTATTTCATCCTTTTCTCCGTTATTTTTTTTTTTTTTTATTTGATGATATCCTCATCTATAGTAAAACCTAGAAAACCCATCTTGATCATGTGGATCAAGTTATCCATCTACTCTCTCAACACTGAATTTTCCTTAAACAATCTAAATGTGCTTTTGGCGCCTCGAAAGTCGAGTACTTGGGTCATCTTGTTGGCAAGGCTGGTGTGAGGGTGGATCCTAAAAAGATTGAAGCTATGCAAGATTGGCCTCACCCAAAGACTCTCAAAATATTGTGTGGATTTATGGTTTTAACAGGTTATTATCACAAGTTTGTTAAGAATTATGGAAATATTGTGGCCCCTCTCACTGCTCTCCTTCAAAATAATTATTTCACTTGGACTCTTGTAGCTACTCAGGCCTTTCAAACCTTTAAGACAACCATGTGCACAACTCTAGTCATGGCCCTTCCTAATTTCACAAAGAATTTTTTCTTGGAATGTGATGCATTCGAGAAAGGAATTGGAGCAGTCCTTATGTAAGAGGGTCGAACTTTGGCCTTTACCAGCAAACAACTGTCCGAGCAAAATTTGGGAAAATAAATCTATGAAAAGGAAATGCTGGCTATTCTTCATGCAGTGGATATTTGGTGCCCTTATCGATTGGGTAAGCACTTCCAAATTAAGACAGATCATCAAAGCCTCAAGTACTTTTTGTAACAACACCTTTCCTCCCTAGAGAAACAAAAATGGGTGACTAAGCTCTTTGGATACGATTATGAGATCATTTACAAGAAAGGAAAAGACAATGTGGTTACTGATCCACTTTCCAGAAAACATGAGGATGAAGTGTCCATTTTTTCCCTCTCCTTCATTTTTGTTGGCACAGGGGCAGACCCAGGGTTCAACTCTTACAGAGCACCAAAAATCCCTAACTATTGGCCCTTTCGGAAACACCCGCGAAGAAGATGCAATCTCACCTGAAGTAGCAATAGGGGGGTTGCAGGACACAGGTGTCTACAACCATAGGAAATGAAAAGTGAATCTAAAAAAAAACACCAATCAATCTAGATATTCTTTACCATGCTTAATCCTATTTCACAATTTATATCTCGGATTAAACACAATAATGCAATGACAGTATAATGGATGGCAACTAACACAACATCAATCACATAGAACAACAAGATATACGTGGTTCACCCTCTCCTTAGGGATACGTCCACAAAACTGTGTTTCTTGATATATTAAATGGAAACATACAGTTCTATATGTGCACTTAGCTACATATCTCTCTCTCTTTCCTTTTGTTTCTCTCCCCTCCCTGTGCACCTAGCTTCAGGGTTGATCTTTGCACCCAACTGAACATCCACAATACAAGAATTCTCTCACAATACAATGCTTCTCTTACACAGCAATAATAATCAATTAACATAAACAACCCTTCGTCACTCCTCTAGATCTTTATTTATACATTATATTGACTCTCAAACAACCTTAGAATGATGCCAAAGTGTCAAAACCCTAGGTGTCAAAACCATAGGTCCCACACAACTCGTACCTTAAGGGCTTCACCAACCTGTTCTTCCTTCTTTTCCGTGAGGTGCTCCAAAGAATTCGTTGGTGGATTTTTCCTCTTGTTGAGTTGTCCATGATCCATATTCTTTGTTGATCTGTATTCCTTGATATTCTCTTTCAACAGATAACTTTCCCTTACTTCACTCCTTCTTTTTTTCTTCTTTGAACACTTCAACCCATTATCGGTTAATGTGCCTTCTACAGTTCATTCTTCGCTCCTCTTCCTTAATATTCTCTTCCTTCCATAACAAAAGGGCCAACAGGCCCCCAACACTCACATGTGACTCATTCCGAGTCACTGCAATATTGAACCTTCTGTTTTACTTCGACTACAGACTGCGCGGAGCAACCCGTGCTTTCTTCTTTGTCCCTCCCTATTGTGTGCATACTGTATTTTATGTGTCTTGTACCCAGTTTCAACTTCACCTTGTACCTAGACCCTTCTTCCTCTTCTTTTACTGAGAGCTGTGAGGAAGATGGTTGTCATAATACAATTTCAACTGGCTCCCATTTACTAAACCTTCCTTCCATTCACCATTCAGGGTCTTCAACTGCGCATCTCCTCCTTTTGTAACATAGGAAACCTCATATGGCCCAAGCCAATGTGTCCTGAACTTCCCCGGATGCTTCATGAAATTTATGTCATATACCAATATGAAATCGCCTTTCTTAAATGCTTTCTTCTTGATATGTCTGTCAGGGTAGGTCTTTTCTTGTTCCTTTTGTACCTACTGATGAAATCCTGCAATAAACCTGTCTTCCTCTAGTTCCACCAACTGCACAATCCTGTCTCGCACAATGCCTGTGTCATCCACACCTATAAATGTTGTGATTCTTAATCTTGGAACCAAATATTCCATAGGTACCACTGCTTCCAGTCCATAAACTAACTTAAAGGGAGTCTACATTGTCATCATTTTGCAAGTGGTTCTATAAGCCCATAATACTACTGGAATTCTTAAATCCTAATCATTTTTGTTAACACTACAAATATTAATAAACGTTGTCTCCAAGATATTATTGAAATATTCGACTGTACAATTGTCTTGTGGGTGGTATGGCGTGCTCTTCTGGTGGTGAAATTCAAATTCCTGAGTCAAGGCTTGAATAGTCGTATTAATAAAATGTGTGCCTTGATTACTCATGAGGATCTTTGGGCATCCAAATCTAGTTACGATATCATCAAATATGAATCGCATAGCTGTAGTTGCACTAAAAACCTTAAATTATCTTACTTTTGCCCATCTGGTCAAATACTTTTTTGCAGTGATGATGTATCAAGATCCTGTGCACGTTCTTGGTGGGTTGATAGGTCCCACAAAATCAATGGCCCATTTCTTGAATTATTGTAAAGTTAGCTGAGGTGCTAAAGGCATCTCATCTCTTCTGGTAGGTTTCCCAACTCTTTAGCATACATCGTAGACTCTGTATTATTCCTTAGCATCTTTGTGTAAGGTGGGCCACCAGAGGCCAACTCTAAGAACCTTCTGCATTGTTTCTTTCCCTGCATAATGTCCTCCTGCGATGCCTTCATGTGCTTCTTCTAGAATGAGTGGTCTTTCTTCCCTCATAATGCATCTCCTCAAAATCTCATCTGGTCCCATCTTATATATTTTTCCATCTATAAGTGAAAAATCTATAGCGCGAACTACCAAGTGTTTCTTCTGAATAATTGTATATTCGCAGGGTGCCATTCCTGTAGATATGAACTAGACTATCTTGGTGAAGTGATCATCAACTTTTTTGATGGTGAGAAACTATGCATATAGTAGTGTATCCTCCAAACTAGTAGGTTCCTCTCCATGATCTAACCTAGACAAGTGGTCAGGTCCCCTGTTCATTCTCCTTGGCTTGACCACAATATCGAAATCATATTCCTGGAAGAATAGTAGCCACCTGCATATTCTTCCCCCGAACACTGGCTTGTTGACTAAGTATTTCAATGCAGAGTGATCAGTGAACATCTTAAAATGTCCTCCCAACAAGTAGTGTTGAAACTTCTGCAGTGCATACACCATAGCTAAACCTTCTCTTTCAATGGTAGTGTAATTTATCTCAGTTGTAGAGAGCTTCCTGCTAGCAAAGGCTAGCGGGTGGTCAATATCTCCTTCTCTTGGTTGTGCTAACACTGCTCCTAATGCAATAGATGAAGCATCAACATGGACGTGGAATTCGTTACTCTAATCTAGAAACACCTCAATAGGCGCAATGACCATATTCTGCTTTAGCGTGTCAAAACTCTGATGGAATTCCTATGACCATTGAAACTTACGATCTCTCTTTAAAATATTTTCCATGGGTTCTTTTATCTGTGCATAGCCCTTGATAAACTTTCTATAGTATCCATTATGTCCTAGTGTAGTGCACAACTGTCTAACCAAAGTAGGAGGAGGTAGATCAACAATGATGGAAATCTTGGAAGGATCTACCAACATCCCCTTCTTACATACAATGTGTCCCAGTAATACTCCAAAAGGTGAAAGGAAGATGCACTTATTCAGGTTCAGGGAAATCTTACATTGCCTACACTTATCCAACATTAGTCTCAAACATTGAATATTAGTTTTCAATAAGCTAAAGACATTCCAATCATCAAAATATGCTTCCAAAAATTTATGTAAAAATTCCTTGAATGCTTCGACCACCGCCCTGGAAAATATGGTTTGTGCATTATTCTATCCAAAAGGCATCATAGTGTACTAGAAATAACCCCATTCTGTTGCAAATGTGGTCTTATGTCTGTCTTTCTTAGCAATCCTGATATGGTGATAACCTGAAAATCCATCTATGAAGGAGTAAACTTCATGTCCTCCTACATTATCTAACACTTCATCAGTAAAAAATGTAGGGAATGCATCATGTAAACATGCATCATTCAGTTTCCTTAAATCTACATAGATTCTGATTTCTCCTATCTTTTTATCTTGGACCACCATAGGGCTAATCCATTCTGATTCTTCAACAGGTTCTATGATTCCTGCTTCCAACATTCTGTCTAATTCAATCCTAACTATATGATTATACTTAGGATTCAGTCTGTAGGGTCTCTGCTTGATTGGCCTTGCATATGGTTTCAAAGGGATCTTCATTTCTCCCATGGGCCCTTTAATTCCCTTCATTTCTATGAACTTGGTTGGAAATAAGTCCTGATATTCATGCAATAATTCTGTAATCTTATCAATAGTGGCATAATCCCAATAATATCCAACGTTGGATAACTTAGGTGCTTGCTTGGTTCTAATATTAACTTTCTTGATTTTAATTGGTTGTCCAATGAAAGGTAGTTCAATCCCTGGCCCTTCTATGTCTCTTTGTCCTTCAGTTTCTGCGATGTTCACATTCCTAGGATCATCATCTTCATCGACATTGATATTGTAACAAACCTGTAATTTCTGAAGAGGTGCAGTCCATTCATGTTCTTCTTGTTCCAAAGGGAGGTTAGGTGCCTCCTCAAAGACTTTCTATCTTACCACTTGTAAAGCCTGATCTACTGTGGGGTACTGAACTTCAAATAAAAATGTAGTTATAAAGTTCTGGTTCATACTGTACCAATCTGAAGTGGTGAGGCACAGTTTTGCTTGAAGATACCAATTGATAGGCATTGTTTCCAACGTGTTAATGAACTTATGCACCCATTTTTCTTTACGAATGTTTCTCTAGGCCTCCTCACAACTCCGTACATGGTCCTTCGGACAACTCTGACCCGTGTATTGAACTTCATACCCTTGGACTTGGTCTAAAAAGTGCACTATCATCAAAGTGCGACATTGTACCCACTCCGCGATGTTCTTCTTGTGTGTTCCCCACCATATTTCTAGTGTTTCTTTCAAGTCTTCATACAGTGCCAACAACCTCTGTTGTACTGGTAAAATTTCTTCAAATTCCAGTAAGAATGTTTCTAAATGATTTAAACCATAAAATGTGGGAAGATTACTTACTTCTGTGTCAATCCAACGAACTTCCCTGGTCAATTTGACAAACCTCCATGCATAAACTTCATACATTTTGTTCTTCCAGTTCTCTAATGCTTCTTTTGAATCTGATGAGCATGCACTTTCACTTCACCAGCTTAAATTTTCATCTCTTGTAGGATTAATGTAATTCCGTTGTCTTGATGTCAATTTATATATATTCTCTAGTTCACAAGAACAATCTTCTTATCTGATAAGTTTTGTGTATCTGTGACCTTCATTAGGATAAAGAGGTGCAATGACCCTAAGGCCATTACCTTCAAATGTCATTTTTCTCTTCTTTAGGTCAACAACAATTGAATTGTTGAAAGCCTAATCAATTCCTAATAGTGCAAGATAAGGAAAACTATCATTAACTATCTCAATCACTTCGAAGTCTACAAAGGTCCTTACCTTGTCGATGTCCACAGGGACATGATCCATTATTCCAAAGGGGATTACTGCATGCTAATTATCCATCATGAGCCTGATAGGGGAGTAAATCAACTTAGGTTTTCCCATCAATTCCCATGTCTGCTTCATCATAACATTGACTTCTGATCCCAAGTCGAGGACCACATAATCTATGTCATAGTATCCAATCTGAGCATTAAGGTGTAGTTCCTTGTTTGTCCTTCTCTTTATAGATACTTGATGTACTTCTTTATTCAGCAGAGGATCTACCCTTCCTATCTCGTACTGTCTGATCAAGTGTTGTAGTTCTTGCACATCTCTTTCATCCTTAATCAAATTAATGCAAGTGTATAGGAAATACATAATCTTGCTTACCCCTTTTCCATCTCCAGGCAAGTCAGACTGATCAAATTCCATAGGCATTCCACATTCTATCACTTTTGGTTGTGCCTTAGATGAACAAACATGTTCTCTTCCAAATTCTCTTCTTGCCTCTTCGAACATCTTCTTTTCATTTCTTGCATCAAACAACTATGCCTTCTTTGCAGCCCTTCTGATCCTTAATCCCTCTATATTATTTTTTGGAGTCACCCTGTCTTCTCCTGTAACAATGCCTCCCCTAGTGATAACACTGACTATGGGATCCTCTCTGTGAGTTTCCACTGATATCGGTTTCACTTGTTGGTTTCCACCCCATCTTTCCTTAAGTTTCGCCAGCAATACTGGACAATCTTCAATAACATGTTCAAATGAGTTTCAGTAGCTGCAAGTGGTACAAGGGTTCTGACAGTCCCTTGCCAAGTGACCTGGATGGGTGTAGTTATTACAAATTATTTGACCTCAACCTCAACCCATGCCTCCTCCTCATCCTCTTCCTTTGAATCCACCACAAGGGTTGAATTTTCCTCTTCCTGGAGAATTAAACTGTGTATCATTTCCCTCCTACTACATTTCTCCTTGAATCCTATATGTATTTCTTGACTTTTCATGCAAGAGGTCATAAAAATTATAGTCCTTCTCATCATGCCCCACAAATTTACAAAATGTGCAGTAAATATTGGTAGGTGTCTAGACATATTTTTTCATGTAATAACATTCACCAGGACAATGTCTATTTCTACATACCTCGCAGCAGGGTAGAGTAACCTGATTCAAAGGGATTAGAGCTCCAGAGGCCAACTACTCATTAAATAGGGGAAAATGATCCTTATCATGGCCCTCCGACTTACATCGGATACACCGGATCTCTTCTCTTTTATCTTTCCCCTTTTCTTTCTTCATATCTTTGACTTGTAGAGATAAGCTAGTTAGCTGACTCAAAATTTGACTCATACCTGAGTTGGATTCTCCCATAGGGGATGATTCTAGTTTCATGGAGATCTCCAGTGCCTCAGCCTGTGAAGTGATCTTCTGTTGCATCAAAGGAACTCTGATGTGTGGTAAGAGGGAAGAAATGAACCATTCCTTATTCTGCTTGTCTGGAATATGAAAACTCAATTGGCCTATCAAGGTCTTAAACCTCTTATCAAACTCCCAAACAGGTTTAACTACTCTTTGCTTGATTTCTTTGAGTTAAGTAATGCACTACGACTTCGACTTGGGTTTATTTAGTTTTTCACTCAACACATTCTTGATATCGTTCATCATTTTAGGTTTTGCAACTCCTATAACAAACTTCATGTACAAGTTCAGTGTGCAGTCTCTCAAGGCAATACTAAATTGATCTCTCTTAATAGATTTGTCATTGACTTTCTTGATACTCCATACAGCTTCACATAAGAACTAGTGATGATCATGATATTTAGATCCATCTCCTCTAAATATAGGTAGCCTCATTTCATCTACCATAGATCTACCTAGGTTTCTTGACTGAGTATGTACTGAACTGTTGGTAACAGTGCTCTGATAACTCTGCCTACTATGGTTACTCAATGTTGCTAAAACAACAGGAGGAGTAGTAGTACTTAAATTGATGGTAGGCACAGTCCCTGAAGTTCCTGATTCTTCTTGGCGAGGTTATTCAGTATTCCCTTCCTCTGTCCTAGCGGATTCTAAATATTCCTCATTCAATAGATATTCTTCTTCCCCACTGTAGAAACCTTCATTCTATTCCAATGGCTTGTGAATATTCTCAAAAAGGTTCACCAAAGGAACCTCTCTGAATGATCTCCCACTACGTGTATGTCCAAACTCTGTGTCGTTTTCACTGTCTGATTTCTTGAACATTATCTTTTCAATCCGACTGATTACTGTATCTTCAAGATGTTCTTCTCATGCAATAACATCTTGATATTTAACTTCAAAAAGTGTAAAAAAATTCCTCTAGGCCCCTTAAAGAAATATCTCTCTGCTTGGCTAAATGTCTCTACTCTTTCAATAGGAAACTTAGTAATGTACCCTCCAAAAGTGTTATCAAACCAATGATCTACTGCTCTTGACATGAAATTATGAACTCTCTTGAACTTCTTGATCAATGCTGACATCCAAACCAAAGGTGGTCTATATATGATCTCAAACTGGGTATCTGCTAATCTAGCTAACCACTCGTATAGCTCCTTATGAACTCCTCCAAAGAAAATCTTGTTTATATCGGTGAAGATATGCCTTCCCAACCAATCCTCTATACTAATTCTAGGGTTCTTGTTCTGAGCTTCGATGAAGTCCTTTTCTTGTTCTTCTATCCACTTCTGAATTTCTATCTTTGATGGAAATCACCTTGACATTCCCTCAATAAGATCTTGGTCCCGACAAAGTAACCATTTGTTGGCATAGGGGAAGACCCAAGGTTCAACTCTTATAGAGCACCAACAATCCCTAACTACTATCCCTTTCAGCAACACCTACGAAGCAGATGCAGTCTTACCTGAAGTAGTAATAGGGGGGTTGTAGCGCATAGGTGTCTACAACCAGAGGAAATGCAAAGTGAATCCAAATCACAACACCAATCAATATAGATATTCTTTACCATGCTTAAGCCTACTTTGCAAGTTATATCTCGGATTAAACACAATAATACAATGATAGTATAACAGATGGAAACTAACACAACATCAATCACATAGAACAACAAGATATATGTGGTTTACCCTATCCCTAAGGCTACGCCCACATAACTATGTTTCTTGATATATTAAATGGAAACATACAGTTCTATCTGCACACTTATCTGCAAATCTCTCTCTCTCTCCTTTTGTTTCTCTCCCCTCCCTGTGCACCCAGCTGTAGGGTTGATCTTCGCACCCAGTTGAAGATCCACAATACAAGAATGCTATCACAATACAATTCTTCTCTTATGCAACAAAAATAATCAATTAACATGAACAACCCTTCCTCACTCCTATAGATCTTTATTTATACATTATATTGACTCTTGGACAACCTTAGATCGAGGCCAAAGTGTCAAAACCCTAAATACAGAAACCCTAGGTCCCATGCAATCCGTATCTTAAGGGCTTCACCAGCCTGTTCTTCCTTCTTTTCTGCAAGGTTCTACAAAGCATCCATTGGTTGCTTTTTCCACTTGCTAAGTTGTCCAAGATCTATATTCTTTGTTGATATGTCTTCCTTGATATTCTCTTTCAACAGATAGCTTTCGCTTACTTCGCTCCTTCTTTGCTTCTTCTTTGCCCACTTTGACCCATTCTCAGTTAATGTGTCTTCCGCGCAGTTCATGCTTCGCTCCTCTTCCTTAATATTCAATTCCTTCCATAACCAAGGGCCAACAATTGTACCATATTGGCTCCAAGTTGTTAGGAATGGATACATGATCCAAAAATTTCACATTTGATACAACAATTGAAGGCCAATTCTCTCATTTCCCCAGGGTACTCTTGGCACAATGACGATATTCAATACAAAGTCTGTTTGTATTTAAGTAAATAGTCAAAACTTGAATCCATGGTACTTTTTGATCTTCATGCTACACCCACCCCTGGGCACTCAAGGTTTACCAAAACCTATGACTAGGTCAAACATTCTTTTTTTCTGGGATGGTATGAAACAAGATGTTCACAATTTTGTGGCATAATGTGATATTTGTCAACACAACAAGGGAGAAACTAATCCATATGGATATCGGTGGCCTCCCACCTATTCCAACTGGCATGTTTTGGCAGTTTTCCAGTTTGGCAGTTTTTTGCTAGTTTTTAGGTCCCTGACTTCTGAGGTCGTTTTGAGGCCCTAAACAACATTTTTATGGCTCACCACAATTAGGATGTTGACGAAGTTATAGTATGATGGAAACACGTGTATTCCTTGAATAGACCTTTTCAACGGGCCATCGTGCACCTAAAACATAGATCGTATTGAAAAATTATGACCCTGGGAAGTTGATGTACTCACTTACCCAAACGGGGCCCACATGAATTTTGGTGCTTCAAGTCCTAGGGTTGGGTTTTTGGATATGTAGGGTTTTTTACATTCCTGTTTATTGTAAAAAGGCCTTGAGAGCCTCATTTTAATATTCTTCTTGCGAATGAGCACAACCATCACATCTCTTCTCATAGATAAGCCGCCACCATTCTAGCAAGCTTGTTTTCCACTACATTTTATAGTTTCAGTTTATTTCCTTATTGAATAGAAACCAGTTTTACTTTATATCTGTCATTATTTGCTAAGAATATTTTGATAATAATATGTATTCATTTCATTCTACTCATAAAATCAGGATCAGTGGTATCATAGCAGGCTTCTCCTTGTCATTCTTAATGTATGTCCCCAACAAGGTCAGGGTACAAAGAATTGGGTCTCAAGCTTGTTTCTCTTGAGGAAAAAATATCTCGCATGCCCAAGCGACCTCTCATGGAGGGAGAAAATAAATACATCTAGACAGGAGACCCCTTCAAAATGTTTCTCAAGGAATTTCTCATGCAACATAGAAATGAGATGATGGATAGTTTTGCGTAAATACTTCAACGACTACCAACATGTGATGCATCTTCCTCAAACGGAGGCATATCCCCCTTCAAGGTACAAATCAACTTCGATATTCCTATATTTTAAGGTTATATAGACACATATGTTGTATACAAATGGTTGAATATGCTAGAAGGGTATTTCTTTGTCCATAACTTCTCGAATAGAGAAAAAATACTTTTGTGCTCCTCAAAGTCGTTCCCCATGTCAAATATTGGTGGGAAACTTTATGTGAGTATAAGGAAACAAAGGAACCCTCATTATTTACAGTCGCAGTTACCTAGGAGTCCTTCAGGGATTCTATTAAGGAACAATACTACCCTGTTGGAAGTTATGATGACCTATACACAAAATGGACCACACTGTGGTAGGAAAGAGACCAAGCAGTGACCGAGTTCACAAATATCTTCCATACCTTGCGCACCAATATAGGTATCAAAGATTATGAGTGAAATATGGTGCTCAAGTATTGTGGCAGTATGCATAGATACATCTAGGCTGAAATGGAGTTTCTTGACATCTCATCCTTAGGCGCATCCTACCGATATGTCGTCAAAATTGAGCAGAAGCTCAAACAAAATATGTGGTAAATTGTTCCTGGAAACCCCTCATAGCAAAATCCAGGAAAGGGTATCCCCAACCTGCAGAAAAAAGGGCAAAGTAAATACAGACCACCTTAGGAAAACCAGTCCAGGCTACAAGTAAAGGACACCAGAAAGACAAAGAAAGATATCGGGAAGTGGTGTGACTTCCATAAGATCCCCTGGCATAACACTGTTGATTGCTACTCAAAGTAGTCATTGATGGATGAGGTGAAAGCCTTTGAATCATATGGGGGTTCCGAATCTAAGTAAAAAATAGAAAGGGGGATGTAGATCATTGATGCAGAACCCAATGCTACTGTTGCTACCACTAAGCTCTAGCCCAGTGAACCAGATGAGCCAGAGGAAGGAGAGTTCCTTTTTCATTCATGGATGTGGGTGAAGGGTACCTCGTTGCACTTCATTTTTGATAAAGGTAGCCAAAGGAACCTCATCTCAATAAAGGTTTTCAAGCAACTCACCCTGCCGACAATTCCACACTTGTATCCCTACACCATCGGATGGCTCCCCCAAGGAAGCGACAACCACGTCAACCAACAATGTCGCTTGTCATACAACATCAATCCCCTTAAATATGAGGTATTGTGTGAAGTTTCCCCTCTCGAAGTTTGTAATGTTATTTTGGGCCAACCATATTTATGGAAATTCCATGTTGTATATGAGTCTAGGCCTCGCAGTGTTATTATTACTTTGAACAAGAAATTGTATAGGATACCTAAGGGAGTCTCACCTAGTTCTATTTCCTTGATATCTTCTAAACAATCCAAGAAGGTCATCTATCAGATGGGGAAGTTTGTCTTCTTTGTTATTTTCTCTTAGAATGAGTGAATGATTACAGACACATCCAATATCTTTGTGGCCGACCTCTCCACATAGCAGAATCAAGTGGATAAGGTCATGGAAGAATAATTGGATATCTTCTCCTCACCTACCAGAGTACCTCTGCACTATCAGGTAAAGCACCCCATTGATTAGACCTCCAACACATCACTTCCCAATGGGCTAGTATATCGTCGCTCTCTATTAGAGAATGAGGAGATCGAGCAGAAGATCCAAGAACTGCTCCACAAGTGGCACATCTTTCCCATCTCATCACCTTGCAAGAGCCCAATCGTGATGGTACATAAGAAATATGGAACCTGGTGAATCTGCATTGATTACCAGGCCCTAAATAAAATTACAATAAGAAACCGATACCTGATTCCCTGAATCGACAACCTCCTTGATCAACTCACGGGGACAAAATACTCTGGTAAGATTGATCTGAAGTATGGCTACCAACAATATCAATAGAACAGACATATGTATGGAAGAATACCTTCAAGTCAGAGGAAGGTATTTTTGAATGGTTGGTAATTCCCTTTAGTTTGAAAAATGCTCCAACCACTTTCATGAGGATGATGGACGATATCCTGTGACCATTCACCAATACTTTTGTAGTGGTGTATCTGGATGACATTCTCATTTACAACAAGACTTGGGCAAAACACTTGCAACATATTCAATGGGTTCTGCACATCCTGCGACAACACAAACTATACGCCAACTTGGAAAAATGATCCTTCGGCATGGACAAGGTCCATTACTTGGCCTACATCATTGATCAGTATGGTGTACATGTGGATCCATCCAAGATCCAAGTCATCCATGACTGGCCATCCCCAACCACACTCACTGAACTTCAAATCTTTTTCGGCCTTGTTAATTTCTACCGCATGTTCATGTTGGGATTTTCCCATATTGCATGGGCCCTTAGCCAAGTAACCAGGGGTTGTGGTAAGGCAAAACTTGTGTGGTGTTGGTTCCAAAAATAAGCGTTCGATGATTTGAAGCAACGCATGTGATCAACCCCAATACTTTTACTACCATACCTGCAACGACCCTTTGAGATCGAGACATATGCTTCAAACTATGTTGTGGGTGCCGTATTCACTCAACATGGAATCCCCATGGCCTATCATAGTGATACACTATCAGATTATGTATGTAAGTACCCTACTTACGAAAAATAAATGTACTCCATTGTGCAAGCCTGCCGCCAGTGGAGACATTACATTCTTGGGAAGGAGATAGTCATCCAAAATAATCATAATCCACTACAGTTCATGAAGACAAAAGGCAAATTGCAGAATGACTGCCATCAGAAGTGGTCCACATACTTGCAACAATTCCACCTCAACATCAATTATAAAACAGGAAGCACCAACCATGTTGTTGATTTCTTCAGCAGAGCTCCAGTCACGACACTCACCACGATGCTATACTCTAGCATCCATGAGACCTCTGGATCTCCCCAACTCTATGAGACAGACTCAAAATTCACCACCACCTACCAAATGTTGGGCGCAAAAGAAGTTTTCACTAATTTCCATCTTCAGGATGGGATATTGTGTTGTATAGGCCATATCTGTGTCCCATCAAGTGAGCGAGCGAAGCTGATCTGGGAAGCCCACTACAGTCGGTTGGCAGGACACTTTGGTGTCAAAACTATAGTGGCAATGCTGCAAAAACATTTCTACTGGCTGAAACTTTGACAGGAGGTCAACAAGTATACCAGGTCTTACACTGCCTACACTATTTCCAAACTGACCACTAAGAAACAGGGCTTGTACACCCCTCTTCTTACTCCTAACAGGCCATGAGAATCCATCTCAATGGACTACATGTCAGGCCTCCCATCCACCAAGCAAGGAAATGACTGTGTTTTTGTGGTTTTTGATCGCTTTTCTAAGATGTCGATTCTGGCCTCCTACAAGAAGATCATCACAACATAGGCCACTTCCAAGATATTCTTTGAAAGAGTCTAGGTACATTTTGGAATCCCACAAACCATTGTCTTGTTCAAGAAAATAAATTTCTTATCACATTCTGGTCGAGCCTTTGGTCACTGCTGGACACCAAGCTCACCAAATACATAGCCCTCCACCCCCAGATAGATGGCCAAACCAAGGTCGTAAATCAAATGACCGTGCATATCCTGTGCATGTATAATTCCAAGCACCCTCGCACATGGGATGAGAGTCTTACCTATTTCCATCATAGCTACAACCGAGTCCTGCATAGCTCAACCGACCATAGTCCCATAGATGTTGCACTACCCCTTGCGGTCACCTTGGCTGACTCATATCCTCCTCCAACTGAAGCTGACAAAGCCACCTGGTTCATTGAGTGGATGCATCACATCCACCAATAGGTTTAGGATATCCTACAAAAGTCCAATGACAAGTACAAGCAGTGCCATGATCAACATTGAGTGCCACATAATTTCCAGGTGTGCGATAAAGTTTGGTTGCATTTGCAGAAATAACCCCTTACAGGACCCCATCAGAAGCTTCACCCACTCTATTTTGGGTCGTACACCATCACCAAGGTTATGGGTGATAATTTGTTTGAGCTCAACATTCCTCCTTTCCTTGGCTTGCACCTAGTGTTCAACGTGGATCTCCTTTGACCTTATTTCCCACCATTATTGGACACCTCAGAGATAGAAGAATAGATAACACCAATAGAGCTCAACCTTGACTTCATACGAGAGGCATCCAATGATCAGATTTTTAAAAAATAGTTCAAGAGCACTCGCCAGCAAAGGATCCATCTTTATCAAGTTCTCAAAGTAGGGCAGCTCCTGCACCAAGGCAAGTGGCTCACTCAGGGCCAAATTCAGTAGAAATTTTCTCATCTAATGGGGGAAATCAATGCAATGGAGACCATTTATTCCTAATGGGGGAGGATTGATCTAGATGGATATCAGTGGCCTCTCACCTATTCCAACTGGCTCATTTTGGCATTTTTTCAGTTTGGCAGTTTTTTCCTAGTTTTCGGGTCCCTGACTTCCAGGGCCGTTTTGAGGCCTTAAACAATGTTTTTAGGGATCTCCATAGTTAGAATGTATATAGATTTATAATTTTATGGAAACATGTGTAGTCCTCATATATACCTTTCAAACAGGCTATTTTTCACCTAAAACGAAGATTGTATGCAGAAGTTACGCCCCTGGGAAGTTGATGTACTAACTTACCCAAACGGGGCCCACATGACTTTTGGTGCTTCGTCTCCTAGGGTTAGGTTTTTGGATGTATAGGGTTTTTTACATTCCTTTTTATTGTAAAAATTCCTTCAGAGACTCATTGTAATCATCTTCTTGTGAATGAGAGAATCCATCACATCTCTTCTCAGAGATAAGCCATGACCATTCCAGAAAGATTGTTTTCCGTTGCATTTTACAATTTCAACTTATTTCCTTATTGAATAGAAACCAGTTTTACTATATAGTTGTCATTATTTGTTAAGAATATTTTCATAATAATCCGTATTCATTTAATTCTTCTCATAAAATCCAAATCAGAAACAATCAAATCTCTTGTCACACTACAACCATTTCCGTTTCCACTGGCTATTTGGAGGGATATCTCTATGGATTTTATTGTAGGCTTACCTAAATCAGAAATTAAATCAGTCATCATAGTGGTAGTTGATCGTCTTTCCAATTATTCTCATTTATATGCTCTTCAAAACCCATTTACAGTCTCCATTGTGGCTCAACTTTTCATGGATTAGGTCTTCAAGCTTCATGGCATGCCTCATTCTATTGTTTCTGATTGTGACCCCACTTTCACCAGCAATTTTTGTCAAGAACTGTTCAAGATAAAAGGAACCCAATTTCATCTCAGAACAACTTATCATCCCCAGACTGATGGTCAAACTGAATTTGTCAACAAGTTTTTGGAAACATATTTGAGGTGTTTTGCATTGGAATGACAAAATCATTGGGGTCAATGGTTACCACTAGCTGAATGGTGGTAAGAACTTCTTACCACAAAGCTACCCACATGACTCCTTTTGAAGCAGTATATGGATGAAATCCACCTTCTCTTATCTCATACTTTCCAGGTGTCTCGAAGGTCCAGACGATTGACCAAATACTTACAGTTCGAGAGGTTATTCTCTGTACACTCAAAGAGAATTTGATCATGCCCCAAAATCAAATGAAGAAACAAGTAGATCAAGGTCGTTCTGAACATCAATTTTTCGAAGGAGATCAGGTGTTTGTTCAATTGCAACCTTATAAGAAAAATTCCCTCAAGGATGACCATTGTCATAAAATGACACCCAAATGTTATAATTCTTATACCGTTCTCAAGCATGTGGGATAGGTGGCCTATCAGTTAGCTTTTCCCAGTCATTCTAAGCTCCATCCTCTTTTTCATGTTTCATGCTTAAAGAAGGTGATTGGAACTAAGTTCCAAACTCAAACCAACCTTCTCAAGTTGGATTAAGAAGGCTCCATTTGGATACAACCACAAGTAGTTTTGGACAAGTGTGAGCGTCATTTGCGTCAATGCACTATCAAGGAAGTGTTAGTCCAGTGGAAAGATACAACTACAACATATGCCACTTGGGAACCAACTACCATTGTGTAGCAATTTCCTCATGTCAAGCCTTGAGGACAAGGTTGTTTTTGAGGGGGAGGAAATGTTAGATACCTAACCCCTCACATAGGTAGAATAATATATTTCCATGTAATAAAGGCCAATATTAATAAGGCCTAACAATAAGGAAGAATAAGTCAAATGTAAGAAGGCCTAATAGAAGCTTCCTCTTCTAGAAGGATCTTCCTCTAGATTGTTCTTTTGGATAGACATATTTAGTATAAACAAGAGTAGAGGGTATGAAAAGTTATGTCTTGGATATTATTGTAATAGAGCTCTTCTCTGTTGGAGGTTCCCCCCTCAAAGAGACAAG
>ML859781.1:18784-32696 GCA_009831015.1 Picea engelmannii
ACATATACATATACATATACATATACATATACATATACATATACATATACATATACATATACATATATATATATATATATATATATATATATATATTAGAAATAATGCGGTAGAAAGATCGAAATAATGAAAACCTCACATTCCATGCCTGAAAAGATGATTGACTATACAAACAACAGTCATCATTTAGCCATAGGCTATGCAGGAGTAAATTTCCAAATCAATGCAACCATGCCACTGTAAAAAAAAAATAAAAAAAATCTCAATGCAACTTAAAAGCTAAGCCAAATATCCAACACGACTATCACCAACAATGGTCAATTTCAATAAATACATGCTTAAAAATCTGAGGGTATCACTGAGTATAAAACAAACTATCCATACTACGCATAGAGTGCAACCAACCAAATCCCACAATGCAACATTTCTACTTATCACAACAAACACCAGCCATGACAATAACTCAAAATATCGTGCTGAGGCTATGCACATTAATAAGTGGTTGGTTCGTTTAAGTCACACCGTGATTCAATCAAAACCATGCGCATTCAGTCTTATTCAATCAACAACACAAGGATGTCATGGGTATGCCTTTTATATTTATCCAGTTCGATTAACATTTAGCTCTAGAGAAACCATAGTTATCATGTCCCATCTCTCATTTGAAAAACACCATATACTGAACGTGACCTGTGTGAGAAACCCTAAGCATTTGTGACTAATGTCAACCATCAACCAAATCACCATAAGTGCAAAATCAATGATTGTACACCAACCAACAATTCACCACTGTGGTAGAAAAAATCAATCAACGGAACAAGCCGTGTTAGCTTTGTATACCCACTCATCCAATCGAAATGGGCAGAGACCCTTCTATTAAACACAACTAAGTTTTTTGACATCAGGTGGGTGACTGTGAACTTTTAGGAGCGCAAATTGGCAATGTAAGGTTCACACTATTTCCACAGGGGCGGTGACAAAAACCATACCAATATGACTTCTATATGACCAACGGGTGAGCCCGCATTCAAAGAAATAGACCATAATAATCGGTAACCACTTGGCAGAGTCGACAATCCCCCTATGCAACTCCAGTCTAGAGGGTTAAGGGTTTTCATGGCAGCCTTCACAGGAGGAACAAAACTAACTGCAGTGAAACTTGAAGGCCATGGGTGTATGCAAAAGGAAACCTATGACGCTTCTGAACGAGAGACAGTCCCTTGACAGGGCCAAAACAAGATAACATGGCTCTAGTTAAACCCAAGAATCCTGAATACAGCCATTCAGCCATGATTTAAACAAAACCCTTCAACCAAAACACAGTGGTGACAAAGAACTATCACCTAGGAAGACTAACAACTTTGATGAACTTAAAACTATTACAGAAGAACCATCCATTTTCCATTCAAAACCAAAATTCCACACAGTTGTAGCACTCACGACAAACACAAACCCACACAACTGAGCCAAAACCATTTCATAACTAGAGTGAAGTCAAGAATGTCCAAAAGAGACATACTTGTTAATCAAAATCCTTAAGACGAGAGGTGGCCGAGTGGTTTCACCCTACTTATAAAAATATGGAGTGTGAACACAACAACAAGATCAAACAATAGTCTGACTAGGCTGGAAGCCAATAGAAAGGGTAAAGGTGACGTGCAGTAAATGCACGTCGCCTCCATCCTCATCTCATTTACTCCACAGTACATGCCAATGAGCCCTCCATTAACATCATTAATCAACCCATGCATCGAGAATATCAACTATTTAAACCATAGCACAATCCAAGTTCCATATAAAAATTCAACCATTCGTATTATTACTTTTCCAAATGCACCACCCATATTCATATTCCGAATATAACTCAAATAATTCGCTTTGAACACTATACAATCTAAGAGATCATGTATAGAATCATTACCAATAGTGTGATCAACATGAACATGTACATAGACTATATAACTCAAAATAAATTGCAAAGCCATCAACTTCCACGTGCCACCAAAATTTCTACCATATGTGTATTGGCTACCAAATCCATTAACCAATGCATAACCAATGCATTATCACCTTGCCAAATGCGCCACCAAAATTTCCATGATATGCATATAAAAATGTAACTTAAGAATATTTCATAGCCATTTTCTTGTTAGTTAGGACTTAACCACTATCAACAAGTATTTTCATGCATATGATATCGTAGAGCTAGGTTTCTTTTGTATTAGATATAGTATTTTTATTTTCCTCAAAATGCCTTTCTACAATTTTCACTAACATTTTGTTGTACAGGTGCGAGAAGAACAAATACCATAAATGAATAGAAAGTTGTAGTATCATGAAGGAACAACATCGCAAAGATTAACTAATGACAACCATATTCTCATCAACCATGTAAACACTTGTAGCACATGATCATCATAACATTGAAAATGAACAGACCTGATCTTCAAAAGTTCAAGAGGGTCCCACCTACTAGCATTATTTAGTCTTATATAATAATAGGCTTTAGCAACACTTTGCAGGAAAAATTACGATGATGTTTTAAATCGTCAACAAACTGGTGACTCCACAGGGAAATTTGTTTTCAACAGATTGGAACTCAGAACTCATGGTTTCACATGCCAAGAACAGTAATATCAAGAATATGTAACTTGAATGATTATGCAATAGGGGGAAGTGAGTGGATTTAATGGAAAGATGACCAAGAACTTAGGAATAACTCATGAAAAGTGTAAAGTATGAGGGGTTTTACCATTGTATGCATAATCATTTGACTGTAATATGCTCTTAAATTGAAAGAGGAAGACTTATAGATTTTCTCTTAAGATCTCGATGGATGAAGAAATGGCAAGAAGAAGCGGGAAACAACCAATTCCTCGTAAGATAGTAACGGAAATATGTAACAAATTCAAGGGCCCTTCAGTGGAGAGATCATAGCAATTGTGCAAGATTGATTGTTATTGACTAACAATTCTTTGTAGGAGTGTCACTGTGGCATAATTGATTCAACAATATAACCTGACCAAATACCAAAAGATGATAAAGACAAAATCGCAAGAGAAGTAATAATGAAGAAATCAAAACAACAGCAGTAAAAGACAGAAATAAAATGCAACAAAAAAAAAACTCAACTTAGAAAGCAGAAATCAAAGCGTCGTAAGGAAGAAAAAGGAAGCACAAAAAATTGAAAACAAAGCTAAGCTACTAGTATAAAGAAAGATCCAATCAGCAAAAAAAAAAATTCACACTGGTCCCTCGCAATACTTCAAGCGAGGACTGTTAGTGTTGTGAGAAAACCATTGTCTCCGTAATTCCTTTAAAATTTTCGATTTAGTGTCCAAGAAAAAAGTAATCTGGAAATGATCCAACACTTGACACTCTGACATAACTATCAGCCTTTTGACACATACGATTAAATCATCAAGATAAACATAGAGATTGACCAATTCATCGAAAGTTGTGTGTATAGGCCTTCTTAAGGCAATACTGGTATCAAATATGCCAGAAGGTAGGAAACTGTAAGACATAGTATCACAATTTGTAATAAAAGTGGTTTTGTGAATATTTTCCCCTTTTACCTTGGTTTTATTGTAACCAAACAAACTGTCAAGTAAGGGCTCCAAGTGTAACTCCACAACCTGTTGCAGAATTCTTTTCATGCTGAGAGGGGGGAAAGGATTTCTCATAATTGCTTGCCTGGAAGTTCGAAGACTAATGCAGGTTCTAATATTATCAATGGTATTCGAAGCAAGTTCCCATTTGGAAACCCATTTAGGGTGGACTAAAAAAAACATTTCAGTCCTTGAGAAATTCCTCGACTCCCTATGAAAGGTTTCTTTCAGTGCAGAGTTAACAAGTATTTGTTTTTGCCTTGCTAGTTTCATGATATGTTGAACAAGACCTGGATCAAAACCAAGAAGATCCACATTAAATCAAGAAAAAACCTTTTGAAACCCACCAAGTAACTCAACAGACCTCATCTCTTCTTTATCAGAACCCTGGATATATATTTTAACGTTCGTTGAAGATCCAGGTGTCGTAATTTTCATGGAGATGTCTTCAACCACCTTCAGTTGTAACAACTCTTCTTCCTGTTTTTATTTGTTGACTACAACACTCAAGGAAAACAAACCCTCGAGAGGATTCAAGCCTTTAGGAATTTTATTATTTTCTACAAATATAATCTCCTCGGGCTTGAGAGTTTCATTTTGAATGACAACACAATTTCTTTCATTCTTATGGATGGCCTTACAGAATTATTAATTCTCAAAAATGTATGGATGATGCAGAGATTGGAAATCACAATCAGGCTAGTGAGGCAAGAGCTGCTGAGTAGGAGAGGCTTCGAAGATATCTAATCGATCAGATATTGAATTCAACTCCTTCATGACATGATTTATCTTAAAAGATAGGAGATTCGAGACAAGTGCCCAAACAGTTTGGGAATATTGTTCCATCAGCTTGTTGCTAGTAAAGCACATCTTACGTATCAGGTTCACAACAAGCTCAGAATTTCTGAAAACTGAAAGGTGACCACAACCAAGATTAAGGGCATTCTCAATGCCTAACAACAAAGCTTTGAATTCAGTGTCATTGTTTGAGCAAGAAAACTCCAACCTGTATGGAGGATTATGAATCTTTCCTACAGGGGAAACCAAGATAATACCAGCCTCGTTACCCTCATTTGAGTGTGAACCATTGAAGTGCATACGCCACAATTCATCCTCTAAATCAATTTTCTCCAGATGAATATTATCTTCTTCAACGAATATGGAATACACTCCTAGGTCTTCTTTGATACAGTTTACACTAGATTGTGGAATACTCTCTATGTAGGGTGAAATTATTCCTTCTCTAAGGACTATGATATTATTTCCATTCCGAGGAATGGATAAATGTGTCCCGTCGAGCGAGAGGTATCCACTTGTTATGGATTTCCAATATCTCCCCAAGATAATTGAATAAGTGCTTACATGCATATCAATCACCTGAATGCTGAGGGTTGTCCTTATCTCAGGATGAGCGCATAAAACCAAGGTTACATCCTTAATCTCGCATATGGTTGTTTGTTGTAGACTATTATAAGAGAGCATGATTTTGACATTTTTGTTTATACAAGACAAGCCTAGCTCTTCCATAATAATGTTCAACATCACATTTGTGCCCAAACCACCATCAATGAGACAACAATGGGCAATTTTATCCATGATCTTTAAAGAAATATAAAAGGGTTTTTTTTTTTTATAGGGTATCTAAAATTATGTACACCTACTTTATTTACAGAAGAATCCTCTTCGTCTACCTCTTTGAAAAGATTGGCTACAATGAAAGCTTTTGCTTCCATGAATTGTTTTAGATGCATCTGTTGTTCAGGGATGAAAACCATGTCTAGGAGGGTTGCATCTGCTTTAATGTTGGTCAATTGATTCAGGATATTGTATTTGGAAGAGGGGGGATGAGGAGTGATTCCTTGACTCTCAGGAATTTTGGGAACCTGGGATGTAGCAACGGTTGAGGATGAAATCGGGTTAGAAGAACTGCAAGGAGGGTCAAATTTGCCTTTTTGGGCATAGGCTTTGTTCCTAGTATTGATGACCATGATATCTTCTGACTCGGAAAAATATAGGACAACGATAGTATCTTCTGGTATTTTACCAAATATTTTGTCTCTAGCACTCTTCTTTACCTCACATGTGGTTTCTTCATGGTGTTCCTTGCAAAAGTTACACCAACTCTGAAGGCAGGATAGCCTTGGGATGAAATATGTTCTCAACTGGATTTCTAAAAGGTGGTGTAGAAGAGGATGAATCTCTAGGGGTGAGAGAGGATATAGTACCCTTCCACTCAAAAGATATCATACGAATGTTCATATCTTGTACCAGTTGTAAGAGAGAGGACATATTCGTCTGACTAACGAATTCTCCCTGGGGTAGACTAGCTCGTTCAAGCTGTTCCTCAGACTCTGTGAAAGTGTGCAGGGTGGAACCGAGATTATAAATGGCCTTTTACTCAATCCTATGACAGTAGGGAGAATTCAATTCATTGTAGTAATGCATGAAATAAACTTGGTTCTAAGGGTGGATAGGTTCATGGATTTGATTATACAACTTGGTGAAACACAAGTTGAAAGACCTGATGGTCTCACCATATTTGTAAGTGACGTTAGTGTATTCCTTGAACTTCTCGGCAGGGCTTTTGTATTTCCCATAAGTGGATCAGAACCAATAAATCAACTCTTCCCAAGTAGACAGGATCTTAGGAGGAAGGTCAAAAAAGTCGGCCGCAGCCTTTCCTTCCAAGGAATTAATGAACAAGCACATGCAGGTGTCATTGTCATTAGCCCCTATGTTATGACAAGCATTAGAAAATGCCACTAGATTATTCTTGAAAACTTAGGCAGATTCTCTTTAAACTTCGGAAGTGGGTGAGTAGCAGGTGCTAGGTTAAGAGGAGAGGACACATGCCATGGTGTGGTTGGGGCATCTTCTTTGAACTGAAAAAGCCCATACTTTTTAATGACTTTGGTGGGGTTTGTAGTAGATTGGAAAGGGATATGGTGGCTATACAATATACCAGTCAATGATGATGATGAAGATTGGGAAGATGGAGCACTTCCAGTGCCACCAGACCCACCACTAGATGTCATATTGTGGATGATAGGTGAGGGAAAGGAAGACGAGCTAGATGAATCAGATAAAGTTCTCCTTAGAGCACTTTGTTGGGCAGATAACACAATGTTTCTTCTTCCTATTTCAGCAATAGGATTGATTTCAGGTGACAAGCCTCTTCTTATTCTAGAAGCACGAGAATCTAAGGACATGAAAGAAAGGCCAAAATTGAAGGAACAAAAAGGTTACTATTTATTTCTACGTTGCCTACATCTACCTTCCAATTGTTCTTTAATACTAATATCTCTTTCAATTGCTTCCCAAGAACAGTTAAGCTCAACACGAGTCCTAGTAGTGTCTAAAATAGTATGAAATAGGTTCAAAGCAATGTTGGTCTGGTCTTGGAGACCGGGCTTAAGATTGGGCTACCTTGCAATAGGAACAATCATGAATAGAAAAACAATCAAGGAATCAAAATTAGAACAAGAAAGATGTATCAATGAAAATCAAGTATAAAATTCAACTAGAGAGATATTGAAGATCTCCCCAGTATGGTCGCCAAATAAATGTTGAGGAAAAGATATGAATTGATCTTACTCAAGCATTTTCAGACTTTACTTGGCTAAAGTAAAGTAGATGGGAATATCACCCTATGTTTATAGCCAACAAAAATATATATCCTAACTCACGAGTATTAATTACAAGTGCTTAGACTAGTCTTTTATCAACAAAAAGATTGTTGGAAATTCACTTTTTATGTATTTTTCTTAGCATATCAGTTGTTGAAATAAATGTAAGAAAAGAAGTAAATACACCAAGATTATTATCAAGATATATGAGACATAAAGCAATCCTTTATTGCATTCCAATTCACCAAAGAGTCATTTTCTTTACAAAACTTCACACAGAAATCTTGGACCAGAGTCAAACTTAGAAATCCCCGATGGAACATACAAAAGGACCTCTAACAAAAAACCAAAAGTGAACTCTAAAATCTAGATCAGATTGCCACAGATTGTTTCCCACTCAACTTTGCACAATAGCCTTTATCAGTCATGAAAATTAATTCACAAACAAACAAGTCTACACAAACTCTCAAAGATGGATCAACACCTCTGAAGAACAAGTGTCTGAATGATTTGATTCAACCCTGAATATTGTTGTCTACAATAAGACCCTGCTATCACAAAAGATAATTAGGCTATGATTAATATATGAATGAATGAAAACTAAACTATCTCAACATAAACTCAAAGAGAAAACCTTATCATGCTTTGTCTTATATCCTCTCCCTGTTCCTCCCTTTCGTCTTGCCTTTAACAAGTTAGAATTGGTTGAAGTAGTTAAACCAACTCATTAGTTAAGTTAATTAAAATAATCAACTAACTTTAGTTAGGGGGGCTAGTAATGATTATAATAAGGGTCATAAATAAATAATAAATAGTAGGTGGGACCCCTTGTGACTCTGTTTAGTTCATAACAATCATAACAAAATTCATTAGTTAAGAAAACACACCTCCTTGTGGCTCCCATCAACAAATTTACTTTTGGCAATTTTATCTCATGAAAATTGAAATTATTTTAAAAATAACACTCTTATATCCAAAATAAAACATGTTGTCCAAAATCCCTGAAGTCCACTGTCATAAAACAATAAATAACATAAAATTCAAAAGCCATATTTTCCAGTCTATGATGCAACCCTTCCTTGGTTGTTGTTGTCACCTCTTGACTTTCCTGAATTTTCCTTGGGTTGGGTAGAGCCTTTAGGCTTTATCTCACTGATCACATGGGAAAAATCATCCCTCAAATGCATTCGTGAAGACACGGATTTGTCAAATTCATCGAAGGGTGAGGAAGGGACAATAGTAGCTTTTCCTTTATCAAATGCATGGTGGGATTCAATCTTCAATATCTTGCTGGCATGGGAGGATTGCACTGGCGAGTGGTTAGGGGAAGCTTGGACAATGGGGTTCAAAGGTGGAGGAGCAGGAAAAATCAAGTTGGGCCAGCCACAGTGTTGGGAGACTGTCGGGTGCACAATCTCCTGCCACCCATCATTTTCAAGGACTTCAGGTTGTAAAGAGACATGAGGAGGTATATATATGTCGGGAGTTTGAGGGGCTTGGAAAGGAGGCCTTTCAGTCCTAGGTCGGACTATTCCCTGCCCAATCTAATCAAAGAATCCTGCATGAAACATTTGTCCAATGTCTTTTGAATCAACGTCAAAATGTATAGAAATCCTGGGCCTTCTTGGGCCTCAGTTCCAGTTACCTCTATCTCTGTTTCCTCGTCCATGGCTTCCTCGACTGAAAAATATCATCCTGCATATGTTAATGATTAGCAAATAATATTTTTAAATAACCATGCAAGACAACTCCTTAAAAATACGAAATAGATTTGGCTCAAAATGTATCAGGCTCATGCAATCCAATCCATACAAATTGTTCTAATGTTAATCAACGAGCATGGGGGTGAAACAGTGTTATGGGAAACATGAGGGGTTTTTATTGGGAGAAAATATGATATAATGAAAGGGGAGAAGAAATGGTCACTGCTCAATGATAACAAAAATCAACTGTAAATCAGCCAAATAAAACATCATTGCAATCTACCCAAGACATTGTCAATTCATCCACTTAACACATAAATTCTCTTGGTTGTAATCAATATCAGAACAGGGAGTGAAAAAGTGAATCTAGGATATGTGAGGGGGTTGTAATTAGCAGAAAGTAAGATAATGAGAAGGGAAAATTACATTTATTTTTCATGAGATTAATCAAGTGATCCATAACATATTTTGCAATAAGAAAAATATGCATCAACCAACAATCAGATGACTGAGTCATAATTCCTATGCATTTGCCTAATTCACTGTCCATTAATATCCAACACAGTGCCATTATAAAACAGTAAGTATTACACACAATTTGTAAGAGGTTTTGTTCCCTACATTCTGCATTTCATAACAGTCAACAACAACACCCATTCCCAATCTGTAATCATTAACATCCACCATTGTCATCCAGTTCTTCAATCGACATCTATATTTAAAAGTAGTGTTTCTAAAATGATAATAAAGTCACTATTTATGTAATAGAGCCAATCAAGATCTGTAGTGATATTCGTTCCCATATATATATGTGGTAGAAAGATCGAAATAATCAAAACCTCACATGCCACGCCTCAAAATATGATTGACTATACAACCAACAATCATCATTTAGCCACAGGCTATGCAGGTGTAAATTTCCAAATCAATGCAACCATGCCACTGTAAAACAAAAAAATCTCAATGAGACTTAAAAGCCGAGCCAAATATCCAACACAATTGTCACCAACAGTGGTCAATTTCAATAAATACATGCTTAAAAATTTGAGGGTATCACTGAGTATAAAACAAACTATCCATACTACGCACAGAGCGCAACCAACCGAATCCCACAACACAACATATCCACTTATCACAACAAACACCAGTCATGACAATAAATCAACATATCATGCTGAGGCTGTGTGCATTAATAAGTGGTTGGTTCGTTTAAGTCACACCATGATTCAATCAAAACCATGCGCATTCAAGCTTATTCAATCAACAACACAAGGATGTCGTGGGTATTCCTTCTATAGTTATCTAGTTTGATTAATATTCAGCTCCAAGGAAACCATAGTTATCATGTCCCATGTCTCATTTGCAAAACACCATATACTGAACACGACCTATGTGAGAAACCCTAAGCATTCATGACCAATTTTATCCATCAACCAAATCACCATAAGTGCAAAATCAATGATTGTACACCAACCAACAATTCGCCACTATGGTAGAAAAAATCAATCAACGAAACAAGCCGTGGTAGCTTTGTATACCCATGCATCCAATCGAAATGGGCAGAGACCCTTATATTAAACACAACTGAGTTTTTTGACATCAGGCGGGTGACTGTGAACTTTTAAGAGCACAATTTGGCAATGTAAGATTCAGGTTATTTCCACAAGGGCGGTGATGAAAACCATACCAACACGATTGTTATACGACCAACGGGTGAGCCTGCATTCAAAGAAATAGAACATAATATCCGGTAACCACTTGGAAGATTTGATAGTCCCCCTATGCAACTCCAGTCTAGAGGGTTAAGGGTTTGCATGGTAGCCTTCACAGGAGGAACATAACTAACTACAGTGAAACTTCGAGGCCACAGGTGTATGCACAAGGAAACCTATGATGCTTGTGAATGAGAGACGGTTCCTTAACAGGGCCAAAACATGAGAACAAGGCTCTAGTTAAACCCAAGAATTGTGAATACAACCATTCAGCCATGATTTAAACAAAACCCTTCAACTAAAACATAGTGGTGACAAAAAAATATCACCCAGGAAGACTAACAACTTTGATGAACTTAAAACTATTACAGCAGAACCATCCATTTTCCATTCAAAACCAAAATTACACACAGTTGCAACACTCATGACAAAGACAAACCCACACAACTGAGCCAAAACCATTTCATAACCAGAGTGAATTCAAGAATGTCCAAAAGAGACATACTTGTTAATCGAAATCCTTAAGACGAGAGGTGGTCGAGCAGTTTCACCCTGCTAAAAATATGGAGCGTGAACACAACAACAAGATCAAACAATAGTCTAACTAGGGTGGCGGCCAATGGAAAGGGTAAAGGTGACATGCAGTAAATGCACGTCGCCTCCACCCTCATCTCATTTACTCCATAGTACATGCCAACGAGCCCTCCATTAACACCATTAATCAACCCATGCATCGAGAATATCAACAATTTAAACCATAGCATAATCCAAGTTCCATATAACAATTCAACCATTCATATTATTACTTTGCCAAATGCGCCACCCATATTCATATTCCCAATATAACTCAAATAAATCTCTTTGACCAATACACAATCTACTAGATCATGTATAGAATCATTACCAATAGCATGATCAACATCAACATGTACATAGACTATATAACTCAAAATAAATTGCAAATCCATCAACTTCCATGCGCCACCAAAATTTCTACCATATGTGTATCGGCTACCAAATCCATTAACCAATGCATAACAAATGCATTATCACCTTGCCAAATGTGCCACCAAAATTTCCACCATTTGCATATAAAAATGTAACTTAACAATATTTCATAGCCATTTTCTTGTTAGTTAGGACTTAACCACTATCAACAAGTATTTTCATGCATATAATATCGCAGAGCTAGGTCTCTTTTGCATTAGATATAGTATTTTTCTTTTCCTCAAAATGCCTTTACTGCAATTTTCACTAACATTTTGTTGTGCAGGTGCGAGAAGAACAAATATCATAAATGAATAGCAGGTTGTAGTATCATGAAGGAACAACATCTCAAAGCTTAACTAATGACAACCATTTTCTCATCAACCATGTAAACCCTTGTAGCACATCATCATACCATTGAAAATGAACAAACCTGATCTTCAAAAGTTCAATAGGTTCCAACCTACTAGCATTATTTAGTCTTATATAATAATAGTCTTTAGCAACACTTTGCGAGGGAAATTATGTTAACATTTTCAATCGTCAACAATGTTGTTGTCAATGGATAAGGAAAATCATAAAGGTGTCGTTCTGATGAATGGATGTATCTTCTACCTATATGAATAATCTTGTTCCCCAACTGCATATTTTTAATCCCCTCCCCTAATAATATTTTTCCCTACTACATCGTTTTAATCCCCTCCCTACTACCCTTATGGTGAAAACATAGTGTATCAGGCTTTGGCAGCCTGCGGTAACTAGTGTAAATTGGTAACGTAAAATTAATAATAATGTGTCTTTATTGTGAGGGGCCTATTTGTGCTTTTGTATGTGAATAAGATCAAATGAAATCATCCACTCTCAATCAATTATGTGAATTGAATTTTTGTTTGGAGTCCATGTGACGATTTTCCAATATTTTTATTGGAATTTTAAAATTGCAATTCTACCTTGTGAAAAAATCAATTTCACTCCTTGATAAATGTGACTTAAGAGTTTTTTTGTCCTTTGAATTTGTTCATTAGAAAAATCGTAAGAAAAATTGCAATTCATGTAATGGATGGCTTAAAAAATATAAATGGTTTCATTCAATAAAACTGGAATTTTTTTACTAAAAACACTCTAAACAAATCACAATTTTTGTTTATTTATAATCGAAGCTAGGGGATTTTGTATATTAAAAAATGTTGTGTTGAGGAAAATGTGAGAGTACAATCCTCAAAATCAACAACTTACTAGCTAAACAATCGTAAAAAAGAACCAAAATTTCTAGGTTGGCTATTTTAAACCAAACCCAAGACTTCCTTAGATTCCAACTTACTACTTCTTGATTACATGAATAAATCTTTACAAATTGATTACATAAGAAAATGCAGAAGAAAAACATAATTAACAGATGTGCCAAGATATCCCATCGCTATATATGATGTTATCCAAGGTTTGCTGAGAGCCCCCTAATATTTTTGGTTCTGCTTCTTTCTCTCTATGATTTGTGTTCGATTTCCTTCCTCTTGTTAAAGGGGAAGAAGGTGTTGGATCATGTTTTCATTGATGCCAAAGGTTTGATTGATTGATGTCAAGTGATTGATTGATGCCAACGGATTTATTTATTGATGATTGATGTCAAATGTAATATGTATTGCCCTTGATGAGAATGGATAGATGTCAAGTGGAATCATAGTCATATGATGTCATGCATAGATGAAGATGGATCAATGAGTTTTCATTGATATGATGCATAGATGAAGATGGATCAATGAGTTGCCATTGATATGATGCATAATTGGATTGATATATGGTTGATAATATGCACAAATGGATGAACTCCAAAGTGGTCCCATTATGGTGAAAGCCCTCACGGGAAGATGCTTTACAGTTGAGTTATCCTTGAAGTATGGTTGGAGAAACCATGCTTAATTGTGGAATAATGATATGAAGATCAATGAATTTGTCAATGAAACTATCCTAGATGGATATTGTTTGTCATGCCATTTCCGGTGGTATGTGGAATGTCACATAAATCCTCATGGTTTGAGAGTTATGGCCTTACGAAGATGGAGGACCCTCATATGTAGGCTTGAAGCCCCAAAAGGTCAAAGAAGTCAAAGAGCTTGCAAAGGAAATTATTATTTAAATGATAAAGTGAAGTGACAAGGTCAAGGAGGATTATTTAAATAATAAAGAGAAGTGACAAAATCAAAGAAGATTATTTAAATGATAAAGTGAGGTGACAAAGTCAAGAAAGAATATTTAAATGATAAAGTAATGGAGAA
>ML859782.1:0-19675 GCA_009831015.1 Picea engelmannii
AACAACCCACAACCACTTAGTTACGTAGATACTAATTTCTACATTATTCCAACAGATTATAGAGAGGGAGGACAAGTGCCTCCTTCTTCAGTTATAGAGACACATTATTTGCTTATGGTTTGAGATATGGTAATAATGACCTATGGTATAAAAGATATGGTAATAATGACCTATGGTATAAAAGATATGGTAATAATGACCTATGGTATAAAAGGTTAAAGTTTTGAGTCTCAGATTCTGATAATTAAGTGAATCTGATAATTAAGTGTGGGAGTATGTGGAATCAATGTAGTCATTGATGTAATGTGTGTAATGTGGTTATTGATGTATTGTTATAAGTTACCCATAATATACATTACTATGCATAGAGCACAATGCCCATCATTAAAACCTTGCTTCAAAATTTAAAGACAAGATATTTTTTTTAATTTTAATATGTAACTTGCACTTCCTCAAAAATAATAAAAATGAAAATGAACTCTTTTTGTTTTTGAATTGCCATATTTTTATATTTTTAATGGCACTTGTGAGATGGCCATATTTTTATATTTTTAATGGCACTTCTGAGATGGGCTTAGCCCCTTTTTGGCTAAATTTTAATCCCTAGACTCCACGTGTGACAGCAATGAGCATCTCATCTAGTGGGGATAAAAATTTGAAATTCTGGTTGACCGATAATTGCCGTGGAGAGAAAGGCCTATCGAAACTTCGAAAGAGACATAGAGATTTGCATTAAGATTGCAAAAGTATTTAACACAAATCTTTTTTTCTCTTCCTCGGGGGTGATGAACTGTGCCCTAAGGGCGGTCTTGTCGGTGCTGTTACATAAAGTAGTTACTTTTTGATTATATTTTATGGGTAGAGTGATGAAAATCCTTGGATCTGAAACGTGTCACTTGTTATGAGTAGGGTGATGAAAATACGTGTCACTTGTTTATGGATAAAGTGATGAAAATCCTTGGAACTGACACCTGTTACTAGGAAGTTAAAATAATATTAAAATATTTAATTTAGTTTTTTTTAAATCGATACGTGTCACTTGAAATATTTTCGAATAGAATCCATACATGAATTATGATAAAGTCCCAATATAGTCCACCGCCACAAATTGTTTGTGAGCTTTTGCAAGTGGGCTTTATAAAGGCTTACGTGTCCTTCTCAAGTATTAAATATTGTATTCAGGGGTTATAGTTTTTTTTGGTTGATTTTTATAATTATAATATATATATTTTTTAAATAATTTTTACTAAGATAAATTAGAATTATTAATATTTTATTGATTTTAAAAAATATAATATTAATTTTTAATGAGATAAATTAAATCACAATTTTTTTAGTTAATTTTTGGAAAGTTTTGTTTTTAAAAAGATTAATATTCAAATCATTAAGTATGTGATTAAGTAATAAAATTTAAAGTAGTAGGCTAAAGATTCTAAGAAACGAAGATTTTTTCCTTGGATATTTGTTCGAAATCTGGTGAGAAATTGTTGGACTCTTAGATTTAAGTGATTATTTCTCTAGAATCTCAGTGCCCTTGGAGTTTTTCAACATGTTGAATTCATTTCTGCATTCAAAAATGAATTTTGAACAACAAAAAATAGTGATTCGTGTAAATTTATATCGTCGAATTCCGGCAAAAAAAACCATTTGGTAGAACAACTAGCCAAGGCCAAATTTAAATGAATGCATTTAAGCAATAAAATTGGAAAAATATAATTTATATTAATATGATGTAATACTCAATAAGAAGAGTTTAGTGATTAATGGGTTAGTGGGCTAGTAGGTTAGGGGTTAGTGTGATATATATTAATGGTGAAAGATTAAGTAATTAATGGGTAGTGGACTAACAAGTTAGGAGTTAGTGGGTTCTAATCCACGAATCTCACTAAATTTCTAACCCACTCACCACTGACCTCAAACACACTCACCCCCTAACTTTTAACCCATTAACATGGATGGTTAATATAGCCAACCATGGTTAATATAGTAAATCATGGCCAATATTGTCAACCATGGTCAATATAGTCTACCATGGTCAATATAGTCAACCATGGTAAATATGTTCAACCATTCTTAATATGGCTAATATGTTTAACACATGGCTAATATGGTCAATATGGTCAACCATGGTGTCAATATAATCAACCATATTCAAAATGGTGAATCATGTTCCATATGATCAATATAAAAAACTATATTGATCATATGTAATGGTCAGGGGTCAAAGTATGTTTTTTTTTTTTTTTTTGACCATGGGAACAANTCCCAAGAGTATATCCAACAGTCCGCAAGCCAGATATACCGGTAACTTGTGACTCAGCAGGGGCCGAGACGTCTTGAGGCCCACTGAAGTGAGAAAAAAGTTGAAGGACATGGGGGTGGGCTTTGATCCACTTATGTGTGCATGGGTCACGATACCATTTATTAGTATGTTAAGGATCATATTGTGTTAGCATGTAAGTGTGTCAAGGTTCATACTATGTTATGGGGGTAATGCCATAGGGTCCATTGTGTGTTAAGGGTCATAGTGGTTATGGGTCATGGAGGTTAGAAGTCATAGTGAGTTAAAGTGGTTAAGACTTATAGTGTATTAGGGGTCATAATGGTTAGGGGGATTGATTCTCTTATTTACAATATTACATGNTGTGTGTTAAGGGTCATAGTGGTTATGGGTCATGGAGGTTAGAAGTCATAGTGAGTTAAAGTGGTTAAGACTTATAGTGTATTAGGGGTCATAATGGTTAGGGGGATTGATTCTCTTATTTACAATATTACATGGTTAGCCCGATGTTTATGGGCATTGATGACTTGGTCGAGTGTGTGTTCACACCCAACACTATCCTACCCTAGTAGCTTCATGGTTACATCAACTTGTCTTGAAGAAAAGTGGTGTGTTGAGATTGTTGATTGTTGTTGTGAGATGGTATTTGTTTTCTTTATTCCTGCCCAAGTATGGGTTTTCTCATTTTCATTCCGGTAAGTCTTCTTTCCATACTTGAACTTACATTGTCATCAATTCATCTAGTATCAACTTTTCCATTACTAAGTTGTAATATCTTGCTTTCAATTCATCAAGTTCATCATGTACCCTGTGCAATTTCTCATACCCATGTTTAGTAAAAGAAATCCTTTCAGTATGTGTTAATTGATCCATCCTTCATTGAAAACCAAAATATCCCTCGAGCATATTTTGAATCATTGTTCTGCCTCTGATTTCTTGGTAAAAACATCTTAATTATCTTCCAGTGTAAGTCCTATTATAATGTGTTTAGTTTATTGTCTCTAGTCTCCAAGATCCAATGAGAAAAATTGAAGGTGCTCAATGAGTAATTCGTAGGTCTTGTTTTGTGCAACTTTTGGTGAAGCTCAAATAATTGAAATAATCAGTTATGTATCTTTCATAAGCCCCTTGAAATTTGTTCTACCAATTCCTTCTATATATTCCCCAATTTCCATGCCTCTGAAGGGCTATCAATTCCTTCTATACATTTCCCAATGTCCATTTGCAAATTGGTGAAGAAATTTTTCAATTTTATTTTTCTTTAAAAATAAATTAAAATCTTTCTTAATACCTTACAAATTAGTAAAGGGATTTCTGATTTTTATTTTTCTTTAAAAATAAATTAGAATCCTTTTTCAATACCTTATGCTTAAAAATCATAAACTATATTCTCTATGATAAATAAAAATTAAATTTCATTTAAATATATATATAAATATCAATTTTAATAAAATTAAAACTTCATCATCATATTACATTGGGTTGAATTATGAATACACATCCAAAACACTACTGAAAAGATTTTGCCTCAATGTTCACAAAGCCCTTTTCAAATATGAACTTATAAATAGTTATGAATAACTCAAACCATATCTATTTTTATCGATGATGGAAAATAATATCTACTCAGATTTTAAATGTGGAATTTTTTTATTTCAAATATGAATTTATAAATAGTTATGAATAACTCAAGCCATATCTATTTTTATAGATGATAAAAAATAATATCTACTCAGATTTCAGATTTTATAACGTGGAATTTATTTTAAATATGAATTTATAAATAATTATGAATAACTCAAACCATATATATTTTTATAGATGATGGAAAATAATATCTACTCAGATTTTATAATGTGGAATTTTTTATTTTTTGAATGGTAAAGAAGTAACCACTATATCTAAAGAAGGCTTATTTACTTTTTGAGTGGTATAGAAGTCACCATTTATCTTAAGAATGGGGATTTTTTTTACTTTTGAATAGTATAAGTATAGAAGCAACCACTATATCTTAAGAATTGGGATTTTTTTTTACTTTTGAATGGTATAGAAGTAACCACTATATCTAAAGTCACCACTATATCTTAAGATAGTCACCACTATATCTTAAGATTGCATATTTGTGTGGCTTGTAATGAATTGTGATTTAACCATCCACCGTACAGTTTATTTGTGATTTTATGGTAGTTTTAAAACTCTTAGGTGCATCTTTTGGTATTACAAAATATCTAAGTATATTAAGAATGGATAAATAATGTTGAAATGATAAACCTATTATTATACCATATTTGTAAATATGTTATTATAGTGTATTATGTGTGATAAATAAATAAATAATATAATAAATGTTATTATATCATATTATATATGAGATAAAAAATATAATATAATAAAAATAATTGGTATTACAAAATATCTAAGTCTATTGAAAAATATGTTATTATATCATATTATATGTATGATAAAAAAATAAATAATATAATAAATGTTATTATATCATATTATATATGTGAAATAATAATATAATAAAAAAAATTGGTAGTACAAAATATTTAAGTTTATTGAAAATGAATGAATAATGTTAAACTAATAAACTTATTATTATATCTATTCGTATATGTTATTATATTATTTGTATATGTTATTATATATATTACATACGTAATAAAAAATAATATAATAAAAAAAATGGATTAAACCAAATACTTTATCCTACAAACTATTTCAATACATTACTATTTATATTCCCAATATTTATTTCATGGATTCTTTATTCCTCTACATTAGTTGGATTTGGGTTTCAATAAACTTTCCGAATTATTTACCAACATTGCAATAGACTTTGCAATCCAACAAATATGATCACATATTAACATACTATTAATAGATGGTACTATAGTTATATTTCATGTATGATCACATACTAACATACTATTAATAGATGGTACTATAGTTATATTTCATGGATTCTGTATTCCTCTACATTAGTTGGATTTGGGTTTCAATAAACTTTCCAAATTATTTACCAACATTGCAATAGACTTTGCAATCCAACAAATATGATCACATATTAACATACTATTAATAGATGGTACTATAGTTATAGATTACGATCTCAAATTATATTAAATCTTTGATTTTTAACATTATATCGATTTTATTTATTTATTATTATTTGATATAATTCCTTGCTTTTTTACATTTTATCTTACATTTTTTTAATATTTTTTATTAAATTTTTTTATCAAATAAAAAAATATATTGTTATTATTTTCTTTTCATTAAACTAATTTCTAATTGGTTAATGGTCTGAATATTTTTCTAATTGCTTTTTGTCTAAACACTTCAAATAATTACCATGATATGTTTTTTGTTATTCTCCAAAATTGATTTTTTAAAGATAATTTTTTTATCATATTTGCCAGTTTACATGGACACATTTGAGGATACTCTCCCATGTTTCTTTACACTCAAGATATGAGGTCTCTTACATTTGAGGATACTCTCCCATGTTTTTTTACACTCAAGATATGAGGTCTCTTTGTAGTCTAGGTATCCATTGCATCTACATTCAATGTATAAATCAAATTTATCTATAATCTAGGTATTCATCGTATCAAGGGAAGCTTGCATGAGGTATCCATCACATCAAGGGAAGGTTGTATGTAGATATGCAAAATAATTTTCATGAACATTTCTATTGGAATCTATATAGTTATATAGAGTTTATTGACTAGTTGAATCCAATACCAATGATGCATATTTGTGAAATCTTGCTACTCCTCATGTTGTTTCTCCACCATTATCATTAGACATCTCCCTAATCCTTGACTAGTGTTGCTCCTCCTCCTACTCCTCCACCACTACCACCTTAAACCACACAATTTTCTCTTTTTTGGTGGGGCCCACATCAACTTTGTGCACAAGAATTTCCTAAGTTGATCTGGATTTATGTAGGAACACAATGAAATACAAAAATACACATAAACGCGGAGATGCAGCGGAAATAAGACTTCATTTCATTAATAACAAATGACTAAAAAATGCTTACAAACAGAATGGAAATAAACTAGCTAGGGCACTGGTAGCTTATCTCTGAGAAGAGATGTGGCGGCTACTGGCCTCTGAACTACCTATTACAATGAGGCTTGAAGGCCTATATATTACTGAGAAACAATGGAAAACCCTAAACATCCAAAAACCTAACCCTAGGAGATGAAACACCAAAATATGGGCCCCGTTGGGGTAAATTGGTACATCAATTTTCCGGGGTCGTAACTTCGGAATACTATCTTCGTTTGAGCACATGATACATCGTTAGAAAGATTGATCCGAGGACTACACTACTGATAGCGAATATCAAGTTTGAAACGATCTCATATTCGTCGAAGCATTCATGCCCAAAAAACATCGTTTAGGGCCTCAAAATAGCTCTGGAAGTTTAGGACCCAAAGAACTGCTAAAAATAGTAAAATGTGCTACAATTAAGGAAACTGAAAAAACTGAAAGAAACAATGGTGTGGGTCCAAGTGGAATAGGCAGGTGGCCACCAATATCCACCTAGATCATAAGTTGTCTCATGAGAAAGATGCGATCTACTTCCGTGATCACTTGTCCATCCATCCCTTATCATTATTCAAAACCCAGTGAATGATAAGAGAATATTTTTGGCAATAACTTTACTGGATGAATTTTACCTTCAACTCCTACAATCTTTTGTTGAGCCCTTCCCTTTCTTTTCTCATTCTCAATCGCCAACAATTTCAGTGATTGAGTTTCATAATTGCAATATAGAGAAATTAGGTTATTTTACAATACGATGCACGGTCCAACAGATGGAAATACTACCAGTGCTACAATCATAAGTTACTACCAGCGACATGAAAGCTTCAAATGATCCCAAGTCATCGACCCACACTTTCCATGGGCAAGCTAAACTCCTCTATTCTTACATATGATGACTAATAAACTAGTTACAGTTTGATCATGTGACCATTCTTCATTATGTAAGTGATCACTATGAAAAAAAATGGCCCATAAGATTCATATTAAAAGTTCAACAACAATAACATCAATAAAAATATTCACTCTGATATGCTTGGAGATCAAATTCATTCATTAAGTTAACTAATAAATCTGTGAACCGTATTAATCACTAAAGATGGTTGCAAGTGCTTTAGAATTGAATGCTCTAAAAAACCCAGATTTAGACAACAATCAGAAGGGGACTTTAAACCCATATATGGAACTCTTACAATTCTGAAAGGACTTGTTGAAAATACAATTTCAAAAGTGTGAAGATGTTAATGGGGAGACTTAAATTTTTCATTAAACTTATAGGGATCCACTTCCTCTCTTTTTTCCTTATCCACGTCCCATTGTGAGGGAGATGTGTAATTTCTTTAGTGATCAACATAGAGTTGACACTCAGCATTTAAAAAAATATTGAAATCTCTCTCTTTCTCTCTCTCTCTCAAGAATGAGGGAGATGCTTAATTCCTTCAGTGCTTAATACATAGTTGAGAAGCGACATTTAAGAAAATATTATTAAAAAAAAATAATTCAATGTGGCCCATAAATAAAATATTTATATGTCCACCTATTTTAATATCATCTCTCTCTATATATAATGTGCCAAAACACACTTTGGTAGTATGACATTTAATAATATATTTTAATATGGAGCTTAAGTAAAATAATTTTATATCAACTTTATATATAGAGAGAAATTGAAAGTTAATTCTTATTTCAATATCAACTTCAGAGGCTCAATTCTTGGAGATCACATGTTGAAATCCAGAGGAGGTAGGGTATGTACACCTTGGTAATGCACGGAGAGGGTCCTTTGTGCCATAAAGAAGGGGGTCTCATGATCTTGGAGATCACATGTTGAAATCGAGAGGAGGTAGGGTATGTACACCTTGGTAATGGGCAGAGGGGGTCCTTTGTGTCATAAAGAAGGGGGCTTCATGATTCCTTCCCTGTTCAACATTGAGTTGACACATGGTATATATATATATATATATAGCTTAGGGATTTGATGTCTACATGGATCTAGGTTAGTGGTTAAAACATTTGGATTGTGGGTTGGTTATGAAGGAGATGTAAGATGGGCAATTCCTTGTGTGTTTAACATGGAGTTGACACACACACACACACACACATGCATGCCGAGAGATCATTAGAGATACAAATGTCTCCTCAAAGTTTTAAACTCTGGGGAGTTGAACTTGAAACCTCATAGAACTTCATATCACGACCAATTGAACTGCCCCCGATGTTTATAGTTGATTATCAAGATAATTAAATTGTTATATTAAAAATAATTAAATCATAATAAATTGCACTTGGGGTGTAGAACAACAATAGTTTACTATTAAGGCACTCTGTTATATAAAGCCACTAGTAGTTTTGTGTGTGAGTGAGAACAACAATAGTTTTCTATTAAGGCACTCTGTTATGTAAAGCCACTAGTAGTTTTGTGTGTGAGTGAGAGATTAGAGTTATAGTGATAGCACTAGTTTTGTGTGTGCCATAAGAGATTAGAGTTATAGTGGTAGCAGTCAAATCCGTTATGTAGACTGAAGTCATGTAAAATCACCAGTTCCAAATCTTCCACTAGTTTTGTATGTTCCAAATCTTCCACTAGTTTTGTATGCAGCCTGAGATTAGAATTAAAATTAGAATTATAGTGATAGCAATGTGATAACAACAATCTTGAGAATAAATTACAAATTACAATTAAGCAAGCTAATAAATATATAAAGACGATAAATATAAAATCGCCATCGTAAAGTATAAAATGCCCACACTCTGAACAACACAAAGATTACATACTAGCAGAACAGCTCAGGCCGTTGCATTTAATACACGTGGACTTCTGTGGGGTCCAGGGTTGAAGAATCTGATNGACGATAAATATAAAATCGCCATCGTAAAGTATAAAATGCCCACACTCTGAACAACACAAAGATTACATACTAGCAGAACAGCTCAGGCCGTTGCATTTAATACACGTGGACTTCTGTGGGGTCCAGGGTTGAAGAATCTGATCGATGCTCACGACGTAGAACTGAGCGGGCTGAATTCGGAGTGGATTCCTGCAGTTTGCTCGTGGCTTTGTTATAGTTAATGAATCCCATCATCCAGAAATCGTGGCCATCCACCGTCATGATCTGAATATACTTTTCAGCAGGATTATCTTTGTTCGTAGACGGATTCACAGCCTTCAGATTCGTCAAAGGGATTGCAAGCTGCATTCATTATTATCACTATTTCAGTTTCCGCCAATTTACATACAAAAGGATTCAAGAATGTAATAAGCATCACTCACCCTGTAGTAACTCCAGGACGTCTCTCCGGAGGGAGCGGTGAACGACAAGGGGCGATCGCTGCAGAAGGCGATCTTCACGGTGGAGATGTATAGAGTTCCCGCTACGGGGCCGGTGGAAGTCGACAGATAACAGGCATACGTTTTCTTTAACTTCTCCTCTGGAGAGACGGAAAACGTCTGTCGAAACAGAGCTTCAAAGCCTCCTTCCGTTAGGGCTTTGGCACCCAGGGTCAACTTCCCCCACGCCGCATCCGACATGCTGTTCCCAGTTTTCACTGCATTTAAACGGAATCTATCAATTCAAAACGCAAACAGGCAGGCAGGCAAGAACAATACGGGGAGGTGAGGTTATACTTACGGTTGGTCCAGACCTCTGAGGCCAAATTCTCGGCCTTCTTGGTCCATTTGTTGAAGCAGTGCTGCGCCGAATTCAGGGGGCCTGCGCATAGGCAAATCTAATCAGAGAAAAAATTAGATAAAAACAAGAGAACGCTTTGTTGATCAAAGATTTTTTAATGTGAACGTACACTTTGAATGTTGTACTGGAGATGGTTGCACGATATACGAACTGGGGGTGGGGTGTTCCGCAGGGGCCGTCCACGTCGCAGCCTCTTTGTTCTGAGGATGGGCAGAGGGGGCCGCAGGAGCGCCCATAACTTTGGTGCCCCATTTTCGCCTATCCTTCTGTGAGTTAGCTGAATCTCGATTCAGCGCCTTCGGGCTAATCGAACCCTCGCCGTCCAGCTTCGGATAAACGATCGGCTGCGTCTCTCCGGCGGTTCTACCGGACTTGTCTGTGTAATCGGATTGAAGAAGCTGCTCCCTTTGGTCGTCTGCTTTACTCATCCTTGCAATCTTATGGTCGAGTCAGGGCTTAACAATTCACAGAAAATCCAGAATCCGGGGTGCAATCCACTGAAAGTCGGTCTATGTTGGTCGTAATATCTATGTGACGATTGCGGCTTTATACGACGGCTTGCGTGCAAGTGAAGAAATGAGAGGGCGTGGAACGTGGATCGATCGCTTTAACATAACCGACTCTTCTTTTGCACACGTATTGCCGGACGCGTGCGAACTTATATGTCAAAGATGTAGATAATTTTATAATCCCTCCCGCTCCGCAACATCTTCCATCCCCCTGGTCCGCTCCGTCAAAAAAAGCTACAGGATAATCAATTGTATCAGAGTTCAAGCATGTAACAGAGCGAATTTTTTTATGCTTTATAACCGACTTGTGAAAGTTGATCAGAGTTTTAATAGTGACAGTTGTAACTGATGGATCCTTTCCCTCGAAAATGGCCTCATTTCTGGCCAGCCAGATGTTCCAACAAGCGAATGCCGCCAGATAGGGGATACCTTTTTTAGCCTCCATCCAAAATGAAAAACACTCACATAGATTAATTCCGCTCCAACAGTGTACAATTTCGTATGCCTTTTAATAGTTTCCCAAACTGCTGTTGTGAAAGAACAGATTATGAACAGATGTGTGATATCCTCCATCTCTTTTTTACAGAGAATACACCTTCCCGACCCGATCCAACCCCTATGAAGGAGATTTTCCCATGTAGTTATTTTATTATTAACATCCAACCAAAGAAATAATTTAATCTTTTGTGGAATATCCCATTTCCACATTTGAATCTTCGAGCTAGTGACCAATGGAAGATTTTGAGTTGATTGAATTGCCTCATAAATATTCTTAACCATAATAACACCAGATGAGTTCCCCCCCTGTCTAGATTAGTTCATCTTCATCTCCCGAGAGTATCACTCCAGCTACCTATAGTTCCCAACGGATTTGTCGCCATTCAATGGATAGTTCTCCTGATAAACCCAACTCAGTACTATCTTTCCAATTGGATAAAAAAGAGTTATGTCCCTGTTGATACCAAACCTGTGCTAATAAGGATATATTTTTTGTTTGAGTGCTTGTATAAGATTAGAGGATAGATACGAGGAGGACCCAAGACCCAGGATACTGTCCCTACCCAAACACACATCAAGTCCCGATCCGGGCTTCCAACTGATCCAATTTGTGATAAGGTGCACCGACTTTATAAGACTAGACCAAATCCTGGAAGTTGACGGGTAGTGGAAAGTTGTCGACCTCAACCAATTGCTCAATGTACTGTGGGAGGAATATTTACCTTTTAACACTTTGTGCCATATACTTGGTTTTGATATAGATCTCCATAAAGTCGATGCTGCCAAAGCCTTGCCAAAGGAGAAAATATTATGTAAACCCCAACCAACCCTTTTTTTTGGTCGGGCCAATAGCTCCCATCTGCATAGATGATAAAAAAAATTTCTCTGTTCCCAGTCCACAAAAAGTTATAGAGAATGCTCCTTAATTTATGAAAAATAGAGATAGGGATCGTTGCAAGACAAAGCCAGTAGATAGGCTGACTTTCCAATACCGATTTGCACAAAATATACCTCCCCCCAAGGAAAGCCATCTATAACTCCACTGATGAATTTTCTTCTCAACTTTTGTTAGAAGCCATCTCCAATCGTTAGCTTTTTGAACCCTTGACTTCAAATAATACCCCAAATACTTGAAACCGACCGATAAATCAGAAAAGTTGTAAGGCAGAGTATTTTTGAAATTTGATAATTCTGATTCTTCCAGTCCCAAGAAATGTACTGTCGATTTTGTCGAATTCACCATTAACCCCGAGACTGAATAGAATAATTGAACAATTCTCTCAATTTCCTTCCATTCCATGATTGATGCTTTTGTCAGAAGCAAAATATCATCGACAAATAAAATGTGTAAAATTTTAGTGAATCTGGCTACTTTGATACCACTTAAAATTCCCTGTCTCTGGCTATTTTTTAATAATAGGCTCAAGATTTCCATAACCAATATGAATAACAATTGAGAAAGAGGGCAACCCTATCATAGGCCACAACCACTTTTAAAAAAATCTGTTGCTGAACACCATTAACTAAAACTGCAAATGAAGCAGAGTCTACACATGCCAGGATCTAATTAGTTATAAGAGTACCAAAACCAACTTGAATAAGTACCATTCTGAGATAATCCCAGCTGATGCAATCATATGCCCTTTGTAAATATAGCTTTAATAAGATGACTCTTTGATTATTTTTCTTGATACCGTGAATGCACTCATGTGTTGTACCAATAACATCTTGAATCTGGCACCCTCCCAAGAATCCCAACTGTTCCTCTAATAGGAATTTTGATAATATCGGTTTAACTATGTTCGCTATCACCTTTGATATCACCTTATATACCAGATTACACAATGAAATAGGCCTGAAATCCCCAAACTGATGCGGCTTATTAGTTTTTGGAATCAGAGCAATGAAAGTGGAGTTGATACTACATGAGATGCGACTAGATAAATGGGTCTCTTCCACCAGTGCCAGAAGATCCTCACCCATAATCTCAAAGAAATGAAGATATAGCTCTACTGTCCATCCATCAGGCCCAGGGCTCTTTTCTTTTTTGAATAACTTTAGGATAGCTTCCAATTCTTCCAAAGTGATAGGCTTATATAAATCCTTCGCTTCCCACCTATCTACCATTTTTGGATAGTTTTTTACCACTCGAACCTGATCTTCCGTTATATCATCTGGTGGAGACATGAATAAATTCTTGAAGTATTTCAATGATTCAGTTGCTATATCTTTCAGATTTTTGTGAATAGTCCCTGCACTATCAACTATCTCCCAAATATATTTACTATTTCTCCTTTGTGTGGCAAATTGGTGGAAAATTTTATTATTCTGGTCTCCACTTTTAACCCATATAGCTCAACTCCTACTCCTCCACAAGTCTTCCCGTTCTTTCAATAATTTATTTCTCTCGGATTTCAGGTAAATGAGATTTGCTTCTGCCTCTCGAGTTAAACTGTCACTTGCTATCCTTTGTAAAATCAATTTTATATTTCCTTATAGATTTATCAGTGTTGTAGTGTCCCGAGCCTTCTTCTCTTTTGCCCATATTTTTGTAGATACCTTTAAATCCTTTAATTTCCAAATGAATCTTCTCTGACAGTTATATTCCTGATTGTATTTATGGTCATTCCACAACTTTTTTACCAAATCATTAAAGTCCTTTTCCAATAACCACTAAGCATGAAATTTGAATGGGTAATTTCAGTGAATTATAGAATCCTTCAGTTGTAATAGGATGGGGGCATGATCCGACATGAAAGGGTATTCAAGCCATGTCCTATGCAATTTAACCTCCAAAAGCAAATCCTCCGATAGAAGAAACCTATCCAACCACTTGACAATTGCTTCCAAGCCCACATGACCATTTCTCCAAGTCGATACAATTGCGTCAGGCTTTATATCCAATAGCTTATGATCCTGTAAAAGCATATTGAAAAATCCCGCTAAATTGCCCGAAGTAGCTGAGCCTCCCTAGATCTCTCAAGACGATAAGGTAAAATTTAAATCTCTTGCTATCACCGGGTTCCTAAGTGATAGCAGACCATTGCTTGCAAGTGTAGTTTAGAACTCTTTTCTCTCCGTACAAGGGCCATAGACATTCAAAAGGTTGATATTCCTTTTGGTGGCTTTATTAAGACCTGACAATAGAATCCCACCACGAGTTAGAAACATACAAAAATTGAAAAGGGTTGGGTCCCAAGAAATGAGCAATCCTCCATAAGACCCCACAGATCTCACTGCACATGATACCCAAGTAGGACGAAACCTATTCATGAAAGCTCGAGCTTTCTGTTCATTTACCAGTGTCTCCTACAAAAATACTATATCAGGATGTGTTAAATCCAAAGAACGTCTGAATGAGGCAACCTTTAGGGTGCCACCTACCCCTCTTATAGTTAAGGACATGTAAATCATTACTTTTCCCTAGCAAGGGCTTTCACTACTCTAAGTGCCCCACTTTCAGAGGTGGAAGGATCCACTACCGAGGAAGAGTTGACTGTAGCCTGCAATTTTTTTCTAGTACTTCTCATTTTAATGGGAGAATACTCGATCCTGAGACCCCAAGACCAAGCATAGGCCTTTGTAGGTTTTGTCTCTGAGAGGCTTGCTTCACCAAGTTCACCAATGATACTATAAGGGTTGACCATCCTATTCCCAAGATAAGTCGGAAGCGAAGTTGGGTCACTATTGTCCTGCAAATAAGGGATAAGTGAATCAAGAATGACTGATAGTGTAAACTCTCCCTTCTCAGATTCTTGGTACCCCATAATAAAAAACCTATCAAACGAGGAGTTTGAAGTCCCCTGGACAACTTCACCATATGTAGGGGGATAAAGAATGTGCATTACCCCCCGCAGGATCCGAAGAAGTTAAAGAGTCAACCGGAAAGGTAGACTGGTCATGAGTAATAGAGTGTGGACTAGGAATAGTGGTTGGATTACCCTGCCTATCGCTTCCGGGTAAAGTCGAGGTAGGGGAACCCAAAGAGTTTTGAACAGGTATCCCCCTGTCATCTCCTGAGTCCATTAAATCCACAGGTTGAGATGAAATTACAACCCTGGAAAAATCTAACATAACTTTTTCCAATAAAGTTAAAGAATTATAAAGTGCCAGACAAAACAGTGATAGCTTACCGGTTAAAGTATCAAGGTACTCTGGAGACGACGTAGACTCCTTCTGCAAGTAATCAAAATCCAGCCTTGTAGAGTTTACCTCTTCATCAATTCCTCTCCAATCCCAGTGAAGTGCAATGTTCTCTGAGATTTCTTCTTCCACACGGCCCTTACAAGTATTCCTCAGGTGACCCGTTTCATGGAAATAGCTACATCAGAATGGTATTCCAAGATAATCCAATTTCTGCATGATTCTTCGTCCCCTCCAATCTATTTCCATAATTTTTGGTAAGCCATCGTGGATGTTTATCTCCACAAGAATCTTTCCCATCTCTCTAGAAGGAGCCTTCATTACCATGTCATCCAAGGAGACAAAAGAACCGAGAGACTTACCTATCACCTCCATGGCTCCCACAGTCCACAGGTGCAGGGGTAGACCGGAAAGTAAAACCCACAAGTGGCGTTTCTCAAAATGTTCGGTGTCTGGATTAAATGCCAACCTCCATATCTTTATCATCAAACTACTCCTACCCACCACCCATCTCTTAGCCAATAGCCTCGCAGAGTCTTCAGGAGTTTTGCAGATGAATCCATACCAACCCTTTGTCAAATATCTAATTTCGGGTGAGTATCCTAGCTCATTCCTCCAGTTTTCGTCCACCCACTCCGGGATAGAAACATCACATAGGTATTTATACAACATCCTACCTACCAGTCCACGAAGTGCTAAAGAGCAGGTCTCAACCAGACCAATGTCTGAGCTGAGAACCATTTTATGAACCCGTTTCTTCGGTTTCCACAACCTACAACTGTACTCCTACCTCTCATATACCGTACCAGAGGAGGTTATTTGCTTGTTACTGAGCTGTTCTTTATCCTTAGTTCCTTTGCTCAGATAACCAGAAGCTGGCGTATTCGTAACATGTATACTTGAGGTCACCTGCACACAGTTGGGAAAAGAGAAAGTATGCTCCGAGCTAAGTGAGGAGGGAGAAATAGGTAGTCGCTGCACAAAATTTGAAGGCTTAATAAATGAAACATAACTCTTCACCGTCGAGTCCACTTGTTCGAAAAGACCGACGTCCTTCCAAGCTACTTCATCTCCCACATCCATCAGGTTGCTGACGTTCTCTTCAACAAGTGGAGGAAGTCTAGTAGTCATTACTTACCACCTGGACTCCATCACTGTCAGATCACAATAAAATAAATGTAGTAGGACAAGCACCAGTGCATTCCGAAAAAAAAGAGATAATGTATTTAATGAAAATTATCCACCCATTGTGCAATAAACCAAGTAATTAATATGTGTAATCACGGGATTCCACAACCAGTTTCCAAAAGGGGAAATCTCGTTACTCTAGGAAGCTGAATCGATGCACTAGGACTTTGACCAGTAGAAGATTACTAGGGATAAACCTAAGGAGGGTTTAGTAACCTTACGTGACAAAAAACCAGAAAAAAACCACCTATAAAAAGGAATGCAAAGCTGTGACCATTAACCAAAATAGTTCCACTATGGTCGCTCTACCTTGTAGCAAAAACCACCAATCGCCATGGACGCTCAACCCTGAAGCGAAAACCACCATTCCACCATGAATGCCCCTACAAAGTTCAAATTTTTGTTTCCCGCTCTCCTCCCATCATCATAATTGAGAGCTTGCACGAGCACTCTTTGCTTTATGAATAACTATCATTGGTTCCTACAATTTTAATGTTTCAGCTGTTTTAAAATGGAAAATATTAGGTTCTGCCTGGTCAAAAGACACTAAGAAATCTCTTCGCCAAAATGACTATAGAGATGGAGGACAAGTACCCCCTTCAACTTTGTAGAAGGACACATTTTTTTGCCTCTAGTTTGAGATATGGTAATAATAGCATATGTTATAGGAGGTTTGAGTCTCAACTCACTGCTAATTAGATGCATGAGTATGTACGAAGTCAGTGCTATCATCGATCTATTATTGTCACTCACCGAAGACATACAAGTGATAAGAGTTTAAAATATAACCCTTTTTATAACATTTTAATATACACCTTGCACTTTTGGTCACATTTGGATATGTCACTCACCCAAGACATACAAGTTACAAGAGTTTGAAGTATAACCCTTTTTATAACATTTTAATATACACCTTGCACTTTTTCGAAAACTGATAAAAATGAAAATGAGTTTTTTTTTTTTTTGGGTTTCACAACAATATTTTTAATGGCACTCCTAGAACAAGCTTGGAGTCTTTTGATGATCTGTGACGAGCTCAATTTTAATCCGTGGGCTCCACGTGATAAAAACAAATAATCAACGAGCCTTTCCATGGCAGCAATGAGCATCTCATCCAATTGGAATAAAAAGGATTGAAATAAATCGCTTTAAGAATTCTCGTTGACCGATAGTTTGCCGTGGAGGGAAAGGCTTATCGAAAGAGACAATGAGATTTGCACCAAGATTGCAAAAGTCTTCAAAACAAATTGTGAGGAGGATTCTTTTTTTCCTCTTTCTTTTGGGGGTAGAATCATACGATATTGTTTATTTTTCGGACGATTGATGTAAATTTTTTGGAGTTGATAATTTTTGTCCCATATAATAATATAGAATTTTGGATTGGTTGAATTTAGATCATATTTTTATACATACACATGCTACTTTTATATTTTTAATGTTCCCGAAGTTATCGTGTGAGCTATGCATAGTATATTTTATGTGTATTTATTAAATTTTTTATTATTTTAGTTAAAATTTTCTAAAATTTAAAAGTTATTTTATAATTAATGGGTAAAAGTTCGAGTAAGATGGTGTGTCATTAAAACAGCTTTTTATTTTTTACATATTAGTTATGATAAAGTCCCAATAGAGTCCACCGCCACAAATCGTCACCTTTGTAAAAGAAGAGGTTCGTGAGCTTTTGCAAGTGGGCTTTGTAAAGACCTACGTGCCCTGGACAAGTGTTAAATATGTATTCATCATTACAAGAAGTGGGATTATTAGTGTTTTTATTGATTTTTGAAATTATAATATGATGTTTTAAAAATAACTTTTGTTGAGATAAATTAGAATAATTAGTGTTTTTATTAATTTTTATAATATAATTTTTAATAAGACAAATTAAATTAGAAATTTGTTAAATTAATGGTGTAAAGTTTTATTTTCTAAAATGATAAATATTATCAGGTGTTAGGGAGGAGAGTACGTGATGGGGAGTCATCCCACCTATCCCATCCACTTGGCAGCAATGTACGCAAGTGGACCTGGACGAAGGACAACACATTACCCATCGGTTAGCATGACCGCCAAGCATTTATACCAGCAAGCATTCGGTTCGAGGTTCATTCCTTCACGTCGTGTTATGATGTTGTATCCATCGAGTGCAGTAATGGTGTCGTCTGACACTATTATTGCTACTCATTCTCACTGCAAGTTCGCACACTCAGCATTAACCATGGATGAGTCCAGATTTGGGAGGTTTTATTATACCTGGTTGCATTGGGACTACCCTATTGTTGTTCCCACTGCTCTCTGTTTCCCTCGCTGGAACTCTCACATGCGCTTGCATCCCTTATCTCTACAATCTCAGTCACCGCTTGCATTTAGACCACCTCTTCTCATATCTTACCTTGGTCTCGAACCCCCTGCAATCATGCCTCGTGGTGGTCACAGGAAGCGAGGAAGAAGTCGTAGAGGGGGAGTCGTAGAATGCCACACACACTCCATTGTTGCACTCGTTGTTGAGGCCTACGAAGCCCACACTTCACCTCACATTCGAGCTGAACTAGATCTTGCAGAAGCCAATGCTAGGGCTTTGTCCCTTCGTCGACCATGCAACAGTAGATGAGGAAATTGGTCAATGGATACCGGACCCTGGCTCATACAGGGAACGCGCCACCCTTTACACCATGAAGGTCAACCTGTATTGGCTCTTAAAGACAATGATGGGGAAGGTCCTAGTAGAGCAGAACAAATCCCACAAGGAAATTTTCCTCCAATTGGATGAAATGCAGATGAAGATTCTCGACCTTGATAAGAAGATGGACCACTTGCTCAACTTCAACTCTGATGAAGCTGGATCGAGCCATGGCCACATGAATGTAGCTGTTGGAGCTCCCCCTGGTTCACCCTCTTAAAGTCTTTAGTTTTTTTATGTTTTGGTTTTGGTTTTGGTTTTTCCACCTCAAATGGTGCCTCAACACTTATGATAGTAACAATAGTTACAGGGGTCAATGGTGTAATAACAGTGACAGTCTACAACAAATTTTATTTTGTAAAGAGTCTACACTTATGCCTTTTGAACTTTTAAACTGTTTTGGAACTCTCCAACTACTATATTGTGGCTGGTCGGGTTTCCCAAGCAGTCGATCAACCGCAATCCCTATGTAACTATTTTATTTTACAGTAATGAAAATTGCGGAAGGGATAATTTACAAAAAAAAGGATAAATATTCAAATAAGTGAAAAACATGTTTAATTAATTTATTTAGACAATAAAATTGAAAAAATATAATTTACATATTAATATTAATGTGATGCGACAC